>JADLZL010008225.1:0-253789 GCA_015844335.1 Chrysopogon serrulatus | reverse complement strand
GGGTGTTACACCCATTTGCTCCACAGCTTTCCAAGTCCGAATAATTTGACCCTGAAATGAAAAAGTAATACCTTATCTCCGGGTGCAAATTCCTTTTTCTTGATCCTCTTCTCATGCCATCTTTTAGTTCTTTGTTTATAAAGCTTCGAATTGTGATAAGCCTTTTCTCTCTATTCTTCTAATTCTGATAATTGCATTTTTCCTTTCTCTCCAACAATGTTTTCGAAATCCATATTCCATCTCTTGATAGCCCAGTGAGCCTTATGCTCTAATTCTACAGTAGGTGGCAAGTCTTCCTGTACACTAATTAGTAGGGTGACATGCACAACGGTGTCTTGTAAGCGATTCAGTAGGCCCTAAAGTACTTCGGGTAACCCATCTCTCCATATAGTACCCATTTCATTTACCGTCTTCTGTAGAATATTCTTGATTTGCTTGTTCGATATTTCTGCCTGGCCACTTATCTGTGGGTGATAAGGAGTGGCAACATTGTGACGGATACCATGACTCTTCAAATAATTATAAAATTTTGTGTCAGTTAAGTGAGTCCCTCCATCAATGGAAATATCACTTCTTCAAATATCTTTCTCGAATTTTGAATTGGCATTCTTGCATGGCATTACTTCTACCCACTTGAATACGTAGTCAACTGCCACCAAGATGTACTCACAGTTCTTTGACTTCACAAATGGTCCCATATAATCAATTCCCCAGACATCAAAGAGCTCAATCTGAAGATTGTTGGTGAGTGGCATGGTATCTCATGAATTGATATTTCTATGCCCTTGACATGATCCACATCTCCGGACATAATTTTTTGGTGTCTTCATACATGGTTGGCCAAAAGAATCTACTTTGCCAAATCTTTGCATGAGTGCGGAATGCCCTATAATGCCCTCCATATGGGGATGAATGACACTTCCGAATGATCTGAATCCTTTCTTCCGCTAGTACACATCTTCTCGAGCAAGCCATCGTGCAGGACTCTAAAGAGATATGGAGGATCCCATATGTGGAGACAACTTTCATAAATAAGCTTCCTTTTATTTCTCCCCGGTGCTACATATCCTGCAACCATAAAGTTGACAATATTTGCATACCACGGGTCCGACTTTGTTACCTTGAATAGTATGTCGCCCCTCGGCGAATGATTGATAGGCAATTCTGTGAATTCTTAAATTGCATTCTAGACAAGTGATCGGCAACAGGGGTTTTCTACTCCTTTTCTATTTTTTATCTCTAAATCAAATTCTTGGAGTAGCAAAATCCATCTTATAAAGCGAAGTTTAGTATCTTTCCTAGTGAGCAAATACTTAAGAGCGAGAATGATCGGTGTAAACAATTACTTTAGCTCCCACTAAGTAAGATCTAAATTTATCAATAGCAAAGACAATAGCCAAGAGCTCTTTTTTCAGTTGTGACATAATTAAGCTGAGCTCCTGTCATAGTCTTACTAGCATAGGCAATAGCATGATGCTTATTATCTCTAGTTTGTTCCAAAACGCCCCATAACATAATCACTTGCATCACACATAATTTCAAAAGGTAAAGACCAATCGAGGGGATTGAGTGATTGGTGCGGAACATGAGTGCTTCTTTAAGAATATTGAAAGATTTCAAACATGCATCATCAAACTTAAAAGGAACATCCTTAGCTAACAAACTAGTCAAAGGTCTAGCAATATGTGAAAAATCTTTTATAAAACGGCAATAAAAACCATAATGACCAAGAAAACTTCGGATCCTTTTTATATTTCACGCGTGGAGGTAGTTGTTCAATTACTTCAATTTTAGCTCTATCTACCTCTATACCTCTCTCGGACACTAGGTGTCCTAGCACTATCCCTTCTCTAACTATAAAATGACACTTTCCCAATTAAGGACCAAGTGCTTTTCTTCACATCTTTACAAAATCTTATCCAGATTTTTAAGACAATCATCAAAAGTCCTTCCATAAAAACCTCCATGATGTATTCAATCATATCAAAAAATATGGACATCATGCATCTTTGGAAAGAAGTAGGTGCATTACATAATCCAAAAGATATTCTACAGTAAGCGTAAGTTCTATAGGGACATGTAAAAGTGGTTTTGCTTTGATCATCGTGGTGGATAAGAATTTGGTGATATCCGAGTAACCGTCTAGAAAGCAAAAGAAAGAGTGATTTACCAAACGCTCTAACATTTCATCAATGAAAGGTAGCGGAAAGTGATCTTTCCTTGTTGCTTTATTAAGTTTCCTATAGTCTATGCACATGCCATCCAATAACAGTTTCTACGGAAGATTAGTTCATTCTTATTGTTTCTAACAACAGTCATACCTCCCTTTTTGGTACAACTTGGACGGGACTTACCCACTTACTATGCAGCACAGGATAAATAATTTTGGCATACAATAGTTTTAAAACTCCTTTCTTAATAACCTATCTCATCGCATTATTAAGTTTACGTTGGGGCTCTCTAATAGGTGTAACCTCAGGATCCGTTGGTATGCGATGGTGCAAAGAACAAGGCTAATTCCCTTGAGATCTTGGAGTGAGTATCCAAAAGCAGCAAGTATTTTCTAAAGCAGTTATCAAGCACAAAAGTTCTTCTTGAGAGAGTTTATCACTTATGATCACAGGAGAATCCTGATCATTATTCAGAAAAACATATTTTAAGTCAGAAGATAAGGGTTTAAGTTCAATAGGTGGTTTAGGTGGCTCTAGCAATTCATCTAGAGGTTCAGGATCAGGTGAATCCTCTTTCTCTTCATCATCTACGTGTGGTTCAATTAATTCTTCAGTAAAAATAGCATTAACCTCCGCTATTAGGTCTGGCTCAGGAAGCAGCTTTATCTTAGCTTTCAAAGAATGGGTTATAGACATAGAGAGCTTAAAACTTTTTTCGAGACTAATATCTAGTTTTCCTTTTTGACCTTCTCTGATGAGCTTTCCTATTGGTAAACCTATTAACACATCAAACTCCCAAACATCAAAGATATGAAAATTTAACAGAACTTGAACTCCATAAACCAAAATAGAAAGAGAACACAATACTCCTAAACTTGAAACAATATGATCTGAAAGACTTTTTAAAGTTTTAACAGTTGCAATTAATGGCATATCTTCTAAAAATCTTTTAGCAAACAAAAAAGATATGATATTAACACTCATAATTGGATTGTAAAGAGTAGCAAAAGGATGTTTATCAATCTGACATTCAAAAGTAACAGAAAAAGAATTTAAACAAATAACATTATTTGAAAGCTCTGATTCTTCTAACCACTCTTTACTTAAGACAAAGACTAACTCTTTCGTAAACCTTTTAAAGAACTTTACCTCAAAGAGATGAATAAGATTAACATTTTTAAGTTCTCTAAATTCTTGAGGTTTCATTATTACTTGATATTTAGAGGTGTTTCCATAATCATCAAAAAGATCATCCTCCAAATCAAGCAAAAAATCAGAAAGTTGAGTTTTCTCCTCTTCTTTATTCAAAAGTTCAGGGTTAAAATAGCTAAAGGTTGAGATTCAGACAAAGATTTAAATTTAGCTATTGACTCTTCTTTTTCTTTAGGAAGATCATTAAAGATATTCATAAGAATAGTTTTTGCATGCGTAGCAGTAATATACATAAACGCTCCTCCCGTGGCCAAATTAAGATATGCCTTAGTTTTTTATTAAAGCCTAAAAAGAAGTATTGTAAAAGAATAGGTTCTTGCAAAGCAAGACTAGGACCTAAATTTACAGAACCGTCAAAACGTTCCCAAGCCTTACCTAATGATTTGTTATCTAATTGTTTAAAACCTATAATTCCAAAACAAGTTTAGCGACTTTTTTGATAGAAAAAAATTTAAGACAAAAGCTAGAACATAACACTTCCCAATCTCCCTGACTACTCCCAACATAACGTTTATATATACCAGTGTTTAGCTCGTCCCGTTAATGAAAAGAGAAAAGCTTCCACCTTAACGTTTCATCAGCCATGCCTTTTATGTGTAGACATGAACAAGTTTCTTTAAAATCATTCAAATGGAAATAGGGGTTTTCGCTAGAACTGCCAAAAAAAACATGTTCCTGAACTAAATGAATTAACCCCAGGTGTAGCTCATAGCCAGGTGATGTAATTGGTTTAAATGATTCTATCGGGTCAGAAACATGAGCCCGATGGTGCTCCGTATTAATATAAGAGTTCAGATACGGGGTTCCATATTAAAAGATAAAACAAAATTAAAAATTTAAAAGATAAAATAAAAAGGAAAAGTATAATACAAGAATTAAGCTAAACTTAAAGTCAACTCAACAAACTGTTCCCCGGCAATAGCGCTAGAAATGCTTGTTGGTATTAATTAAATGCACACAAGAAATAAAATTATCCGCAAGCACATAGATACAATACCATTGTAGCACTTCACAAAGATTAACCTAGTTTTAAATATCAAACCCAAAGGAACAGTAAGTGATAATGACCAAGTCTATAAACTTAACCCAATGCACAATCAAGCTAGAAAATAGCGAGAACAAGGAGAACAATATGGATTATCTAGTTCTGATCTTTGTAAGTGGTTGTTTTATATCATATAATCACGAGCGATAACTTAATAAGATAGGAGTAGAAATCATAGTTCTCTCCTACCAAGCACTTTTTGCTTGCCAAACCTATTAACAAAAAGTGGACTACAGAGGATTCAACGAAGCTATAAGTCACCTTCATGAGCTACCACTATCCGAAAAATCAGGGTATATTCACAAGTAAACATAGCCCAGGCCCCACGCCTACGCTACGAATACTACTTCAATCAAGAAGCTATCAAGATCAAAGTACTCAATAAGAGTTGTAAACTAGAAGAACAATATGAACAAAACACTTACTTTAATCAGAAGTTGACTACCAAATGATCTCAAGATACAAACTCCAGGCGAGGGAGCTTGATCTTGAAGAATACGGCAATGACGAAGCACCGACAGGCCGAAACTCCTCCAGAACTCTACTCTCCAACTCTATCTTTCTAATCTCTAAACAAGAACTAGTTCTAGATTGAACTAGCCTCTCTTGATTGCTAGCCTAGATCTACTAGATATGAATTAGGGTTTCTGGCTCTTCAGCTCTCCTTTGATCTGGCTCTCCTCCGGAGGGGGGTCACGCCCATATTTATAGCCTGGTGGAATGAACATCAACCATTGGATCAAACCGACTTAATGTAGGGCCAAGATACATCCTCAAAGGCGGTGGAGAGGTGCGCGAAAGATGACAGGTGGACCACACCTTAGGGGCCCGCGCGGCACTACAGGTGGGGCCGGCCGGCCCCACCTGGAAGCCTCTCGGTCCCCGTTTCCTTCTGGTGTCTTCTAGATCCTTCCTGATCCCAATGCTGATATTTTCTATCGCGGTCAAGTTTCGTGTCTTTTATGCATTTTAATCCTCAATTATATACTTTCTGGATAACTCCCTAGAAAATAAACAATTCACCAAAACTCATGGAAATTGTTAATAATAACCTCCTATCCTATGATATTGTTGTAAATTGCAAGGAGAATTGATGGTTAAAAATAGACGTTATCTGCCGTCAACACAAGCCCTGGAGCATAAATCCACTTTCTCTAGTTTTTACAAAAATTTTATAATACCTTAGGTCTAGTGTAATGCGCATTAAGTTATAGATTTTGTTTGATACCGTTGATGTATGACTACCTTGAACTTCAGGTATCCATAGTTGTTACCCCACTAGTATGTGTAGGACATTTTCTTAAATGCTTAGCCATACTTAGTTCGGTAGAAGTCGAGCGATGGCTTCATCGTTCGCGAGACTCAGGTTTATCTTTTGTTCTCCACGACTTGGTTCATGGGTTGCGAGAACACTAACAATAATGATGATGTTAAACTGAGACTGGATAGGACATTGTCATATGGTTTTGGTAAGTTTCACCGACTAGGATGTCTGGCTGTACTCGTTCCGTCTGTGTCGATTAAGGACCATCCGTTGTAGAATTGATGGATCGTGACTTTGCAGTACAGGCCACATACTCCGGTAAGCCTGAGTACCTCGGCTATTCCATTACTAGGATCGTACCCGTGCGTTGCAACGGAAAAAAAATAACCGACTTTGAACCTAAACGCATGTTATACTTCTACATCATCATATCTATGCATTTCGTTATCTATAAATCGTCTTGACCGTGTCTATGGAGATGCAAACTTATAGCAGCTCTAGTTTCTTATACAAAGCAATTCAAACATGCATACGCTCTAGGCGGCAGATTCACCCATCACCTTCTCATCACTGGATTCAGGTGCAACCATGGCCAGTGGGCTCGGAACCAAAGTATACATGAAAGACGTACAATTCAGGTTAACCGTACAAGCTGATAGTACAACAATCTCTGAAATCTAAACACTGAAGAAGTTAAGCAAAATATTGACCACTCTTTCTTTTATTCTGTATGCTCATTTTCTAGATCATAAATATTGAGGGTTTGAGACAAAAATAAACATATTCATTCAAGACTTTCTTGCAAGCCATTGTGGTTACACATTGTATAAATGCACGAGTTATGGCAACAAGCGCTATAGAACTTGACATCTCTGACAATCAAACAAACAAAATTTTAAAATAAACACTCTAAATAAAATGCAAGCCCTTAAGGTCACCAAATTAGACGATAACCAAACTCCCTCAAGCTCAAGAGTTGTCTTCTCGCAGCAGCGGATCATGCAGGAGGAACGCGTCTGGATGGCGTCGTACAACCTCCACGACGGGGCGCAACTGTGGTACATGCAGGTCCAGGAGGACGAGGGCACGCCGACGTGGCCGCGCTTCAAGGATCTCCTCAACGTGCGCTTCGGGCCTCCACTCCGGTCGGCGCCCCTTATCGAGCTGTCGTCCTGCCGCTGCACGGGGACCGTGGAAGACTACCAAGATCGCTTCCAGGCGCTGCTCCCTCGCGCTGGTCGTCTCGACAAGGCCCAGTGGGTCTAACTCTTCATGGGGGTCTTCTGCCGCCGCTCAGCCTTCAAGTCCAGATGCAGAACCCGCAAACCCTTGCGGCCGCCATGAGCCTCGCTCGCCAATTCGAGCTCATGGAGCAGTACACTGCCCCTCCGGCCAAGACTCCAGCACGGGGTGTGCTGCCCACGCCGGGATCGCGCCCGCCCCTACCCCAACAACCGGTGGCCAAGGCTCCTGCACCCACTACTTCGGTCGAAAGGCGGCCGGTGCGTCGGCTCAACTAGGCCGAGCAGGAGGAGCGACGCCGCCTCGGGCTGTGCTTCAATTGCGATGAGCGGTACAGCCGTGGCCACAACAAGGTGTGCAAGCACCTCTTCCTCCTGGACACCAACCCGGACGACGACGGTGCCGCCGAAGCCGACACGGCCGAGGTTGAGGACTCGGCGGACACGGAGTCCTCGGTGTTCTCCCTTCATGCCGTCGCGGGCGTGCCCATCGCAGACACGATCCAGCTCAAGGTGTCCATCGGGGACACCTCCCTCCTCGCCCTGCTCGACAGCGGGTTGACCCATAGCTTCATCGGCGAGGACGCGGCGCGGCGCTCTGGGCTGCCGATCTAGGCTAGACTGCGCATGACGGCGACCGTCGCCAACGGCGAACGCGTGGCATGCCCCGGCGTCATCAGGAACGCACCATTCTCCATTGCCAATTCGACATTCCACATCGATCTGTTTGTGATGCCTCTCGCAGGGTATGACATGGTGCTCGGTACACGGTGGCTCGGGATGTTGGGACCCATCGTCTGGGACTTCGCCACCCGTTCCATGGCGTTCCAGCATCGCAGGTGCTCCTTCTGCTGGTCGGGCATGCCCTCGTCCTCAACAACGCAACTGCACACCATCGCCGTGGCCAGTGGGACGCCCCTGGACGAGCTCCTGGCCGCCTACGGGGACATCTTCAGTGAGCCGACGGGCCTTCCACCCTCGCGGTCCCACAACCACACCATCGTCCTCAAGCCCGGCTCCATCCCCGTCGCTGTTCACCCGTACCGGTACCCGGTAGCCCACAAAGACGAACTGGAACGCCAGTGCGCCGCGATGATCGAGTAGGGCGTCGTCCGCCGCAGCGACTCGCCCTTCTCTTCCCTAGTCCTCCTCGTCAAGAAGGCCGACGGCTCTTGGTGGTTTTGCGTTGACCACCGCGCCCTCAACGCCCTCACTGTCAAGGACGCCTTCCTGATCCCCGTCGTCGATGAACTTCTCGATGAGCTCCATGGCGCACGCTTCTTCACCAAGCTGGACTTGCGCTCGGGGTACCACCAAGTGCGGATGCGTCCGGAGGACATCCACAAGACGGCATTCCGCACCCATGACGGCCTCTGCGAGTTCCTGGTGATGCCGTTCGGGCTTTGCAACGCCCCGGCAACGTTCCAGGCCCTGATGAACGACATCCTCCGTGCTTACCTCCGACGGTTTGTACTTGTCTTCTTTGATGACATTTTGATCTACAGCACCACAGGGGCAGACCACCTCCGGCACCTCCGCATCGTCCTCGCTCTACTGCGCCAGCACCGCCTGTTCGTGAAGCGCTCCAAGTGCTCCTTTGGGGTAGACTCCGTGGCCTACCTCAGCCACATCATATCCCCGGCCGGCGTCGCCATGGACCCCGCTAAGGTCTAGGCCATCCACGACTGGCCTCGCCCCCGATCGGCTCGGGCGGTGCGCGGCTTCCTCGGCCTGGCGGGCTACTACAGGAAGTTCGTCCACAACTATGGAGCTATAGCGGCGCCCCTCACAGTGCTTCTCAAGAAGGAAGGGTTCGCATGGAACCCGGACGCGGAGACGGCATTCGGCGTCCTCGAAGGGGCCGTGACATCGGCGCCAGTATTGGCGTTGCTGGACTTCACCAAGCCGTTCGTCGTGGAGTGCGACGCGTCCACGTATGGCTTCGGCGCCGTGCTGCTCCAGGAGGGCCATCCGATCGCCTTCTTCAGCCGCCCCGTCGCGCCCCGGCACCGCTCCTTGGCCGCATATGAGCGGGAGCTCATTGGTCTCGTGCTCGCGGTGCGGCACTGGAGCCCATACCTATGGCGCCGTCGCTTCCTCGTCAAGACGGACCACCACAGCCTCAAGTTCTTGCTGGATCAGCGTCTCGCCACCATACCACAGCACCATTGGGTCGGCAAGTTGCTCGGCTTTGACTTCACCGTCGAGTACAAGTCGGGGGTGACTAACACAGTCACAGATGCCCTCTCCCGTCGTGACGCTGAGGAGGACAGCATGGGCGGCCTCCGCGCAGTCTCGGCGCCGCGCTTTGACTTCGTCACCCGGCTCTGTCACGCTCAGACCATCGACGCGGCCTTGGTCGCCATCCACGACGCCGTACGGGCCGGAACGCGCACCGCGCGTTGGACTGTGGCGGATGACATGGTGTTGTTCGATGGGCACCTCTACATCCCAGCCGCCTCGCCCTTGCTCCAGGAGATCGTCGTGGCGGTCCATGACGACGGCCACGAGGGCATCCAGCGCACCCTGCACCGCCTTCACCATGATTTTCACTTCCCAAGCATGCGTCGTATTGTGCAGGACTTTGTGAGGGCGTGCGGCACGTGCCAAAGATACAAGTTTGAGCACCTCAACCCAGTGGGACTCCTCATGCCCTTGCCTGTTCCCACCATCGTCTGGGCGGGCATCGGCCTCGACTTCATCGAAGCTCTACCCCGGGTCAACGGCAAGTTGGTCATCCTCTCCGTGTCGAACCGCTTCAGCAAGTACTGCCACTTCATCGCCCTCGCCCACCCGTAAACCGCCGAGTCCGTCACGTAGGCGTTCTTCGCCGACATCGTCCGCCTCCATGGCATGCCGCAGTCCATGGTCTCCGATCGCGACCCGGTGTTCACCTCCACGTTCTGGCGCGAGCTCATGCGTCTGATGGGGACTAAACTGCACATGTCCTCCGCCTTCCACCCTCAGTCAGACGGACAGACGGAGGCGGCGAACCGCGTCATCGTCATGTACTTGCGCTGCTCACCGGCGATCGTCCCCGCCAGTGGCTCCAGTGGCTCCCGTGGGCGGAGTATGTCTACAACACAGCCTATCAGTCGTCACTTAGGGAGACACCGTTCCGTGTGGTGTATGGCTGCGACCCGCCCTCCATCCCCTCATACGAGCCCGGCGAGACTCGGGTTGCTGCTGTTGCCCGGGACATGGAGGAGCGCGACTCCTTCCTCGCCGACATGCACCACCGCTTGGAGCAAGCTCAGGCCGTCCAGAAATGACACTACGACAAGCATCATCGACAAGTGTCTTATGCTGTCGGTGACTGGGCGCTCCTTCGTCTACGCCAGCGTGCCGCGTCGTCCCTGCCTCAAGCTACTACGGGCAAGCTGAAGGCCCATTTCCTCGGCCCATACCGTGTCGTCGAGCTCGTCAATGACGTCGCTGTACGCCTGGAGCTGCCACCGCAGGCTCGCATCCACGACTTGTTCCACGTGGGCACCCTTAAGAAGTTCATCGGGACGCTACCGTCGATGCCACCGCCCCTACCTGATATCAAGCATGGCACCGTCGTCCCTGCTCCAGAGCGTGTCACCCAAACACGTCTGGCCCGTGGAGTCCGTCAGGTGTTGGTCTACTAGCGCGGCAAACCGGCGTCATCAGCCTCCTGGGAGGACCTCGACGACTTCTGCGCCACCTATCCAGAATTTCAGCTCGAGGACTAGCTGAGTCTCCAGGGGGGAGAGATGTCATGTGGGGCCATATGTATGTACGTCACCGGCGAGCCCGTGACATCAGGAGAGCCGCGGCCCGGGCGTCTGAGGCGGGCGAGCAGCAGCGCGGGAGGAAGGCAGGGCCGGTGAAAGTGACTAGATGGCATGGCCGTGATTTTAGGAGAGTTTATTTCTAAATTAGTTTATTTCCAAATATTGGTTGCCAAGTTTGTTTGGCCACCGGCCTACTTATCCTGTAACGGTGAAACAATTGAGGTGAACAAAAGAATTATCTCTAAACCTATCTCTCTCTCAACTAAGCCTACGGCGGAGGGGTAAACCTCGCCAGAGAAGACGGATCGCGACTGCGAGCTACATAGTCGGGGTCGTGCTATCCTTGGGTTCGAGGCCCTTGACAAGAATAAAGGTTAGCAAGCAATGATTCACCCAACTCATAGTTCGAGGTTCAGGTTCCCAAACCAAATGCATGATTCAGAGTTCATGCTCTGCTCTTACAAACATGAGTTCAGAGATCATAGCAGTTTATGATTGTTTTGGAGGAAAACTGAACAAACAGCGAGACTTCTATACTTCTGTGCTATCTGTTCCCTGAAACCCACATTTATCTAGCTTATAAGTTATGTCCTATTTGAACCCTGAAATTTCAAATTAAATTATAGCAAGCAAGGTGAAAATACCAAACAAAAGGAATCCAAAAATCTAATGTCACCTGGTGCTTCTAATTTGTCACTGTCATTTTCTACCTTTGACTGCCATACAAACAAGTTAAGGATGAGTACCAAGGTACTAATAGAGTACTAATTGCACCGGAAAAACTTGTGGTTTTTTATGCCAAGAAAATAGAAACAAATAGCATTCATGCACTTGCATTTTAGGCAAATTTAGTACTAATTGCACGAGAAAAAACTTGTGGTTTCTGACTCCAATAAAATAGAAGTAGCACCCACAGCTAAGGGATACAGATAAGAACAGATAAGTGAAAGCAAGCATCTGGTGTAATAAAGGCACACTGAACATTAGAAGCATGCAAGTTAATTTCAACATCTCGGAAGTTAAGAAAGGCAGACTGAACATTAGAAGCATCTAGGAGTGATTTCCACAACTCAGAAGTTCAGATAGCGGGCAGGGTGAAGGAGAGAAAAACAACAGACTGAAACATGCAAATTAATTTCAAAAATTAAAATCAACAAAAGGCTGATGCCCCAGCAAGAGGATTCCATATTTTTCATTGTTTGATTTACGATATGTGGGCACATTAAGCTTTGCACACTGGATGATTGGCATCTGCTGCAAAACGAAGAAACATGGGCACCTTTTCATTGGACATGAAGGTGATCACACGGACCGGTTGTGCCGCCGGGGCGTCGCACTGCCTCTCCCCTGCCACCGGGACGCTGCTCGGTTGGGATGTCGCGCTGCCTCCGCCGCCGGGACGTCGCGTGCCTCCGCCGCTGGATGCTGCGCCGTCACTTGTCGGGACGTCGCGCTGCCTCCGCCGTGAGGAAGAGCCGCGCCGCGCCCGCTTGCCCTTGCTGCCCGCACCGGCGCTCAGAGTCGTGGGGCGTGGTGGGGACTGCTTGGATCTCTTGCCGCCGCTCACCTCGCCTCGCCCGCATGCCTCTCCTTGCCTCGCCTCGCCTCGCTGCAACTGCAGGTCTGCTTGGATCCCATGCCGCTGCCTGCCTTGCTTCGCCCCGCAACTTGTTCCGGCAGCATCGGAGCGTCGATTCGGCGGCCGCGGAGCTCCAATCGACGGCGGCGGAGGTCGATCCCGCGGTGGCCGAGCTCCAATCATGGCAGCGGAGGTCGATCCCACGGTCGCTGAGCTCCAATCAGCGGCAGCGAAGCTCAAATCGACGGTGGTGAGCGTCGATCCGGCGGCAGCGGAGGTCGAATCGGTAGCGGCGGAACCCAAATCGACGGCAGCTCGGCAGTCCACGCGAGCACGCAAGTGGACGAGCGAGCCTTGGCCACGAGAAGCGAGCCATAGGGAGTGTGCCGCGCGTGCGCAGGGGAAGCGAGCGAGCGAGAGCGTGATTGGAGCCGCGGGGGAAGCGAGCGAGCGAGCCGCAGGTGGATCACGAAGGGAGAGGCAGCTCAGATCAGGCACCAATGGTGGTGGGTTCGTGTGGAAGTGTGCAGGTGAGGAGCGCACGGAGGGCAGGTAGGGGAGGGATGGGGCTTCCTTGCCGGATCCACCGGGAGGTGCAGACCAGTGCCGGATGTCGCCGGCGGCGGAGGCACAGACCCTAGCAACGGAGAGGGTCAACAGGGGACGGCCATGCTTGGGAGTGTCGCGTAACACAGAGTGGGCGAAGGTGGGTCCCGCCTGTCGGCGCCGATTCGTTTTAGAGCTTTGTTATGGTGCTTGAGAAAAACCGGTGGTTCCTCCCGTTAAATTAATTGCGGTAGCTGTTAATTACGAATTGTAATTAAGGGTAGATTAGTACTTTTCCTGATATAGGGATTCTCAACTCCCTAGCCCAATTCAACGAAAGCACGAACTGCCCCGTGCCTGTATGTTCGTGAGATCTGTGTTGCAGCCTTGTGATTTGTGAATTCAGATGCCTGGACGTTCCTCTGCTTCTGGTATTCACGATTGCTGCACCAGATTGAACAAGCAAGTTACGGTGTGAAGCACCTCTGAATTATGTTCCTGGATGCTTGCCGACCGCGTCAGCCAAGAATCCCCAGTGCAAGCGCCGTCGTTGTGCCGCCGTGCTAGGAGAGGGAGTGGGCCTCGCCACCGGACGATGCACGCGCTGGGGAGCACCCGACCCATATAGGAGGGAGGGAGGGTCACGGCACGGCAGCCGCGCCGCCGTCGTGTCAAGAGGAAGGGAGCTGGGGAGGACATTAGGATGAGATTCGCTGATACGAGAACCAACTCCTTCCTTTGATTCAGAGAAGCAGCTGCCCTTTTGATTTAGAGAAGCAGCTCCCAAGGCGTTAAAGTATTATTATGCCCTCCAAATTTAATTATACATCAGTTCTGGGTCCACATATTTTTTGGTTCTGGCCCACAACTTAAGTTCCATCCATCTGGTTCCTCATATTTTTAAACCGTCAGATCTGATGAAATGGAGGACTCTCGTTATTCCCAAGTACTGTAAAATTCCTCCTCGTTTTAGACATGGAGGGAAGAAGTGATGGGAGAACATGGAGTCGGTGATTTTGGTGCTGCCGGTAGACGTTGACATTGTGAATGTTTTAGGTGTAGAGATGTGAAAAGACAACTGCGCACTGGGCGTGGGAGATGACGGGAGTAGCGTGAACCCACCCGGGGAATCTCGAAGGGATGTCCACTGGACGATGGTGTTCTGTGCTCTCGGGTAGTGCAGACTGGTTCACGTTTGGAGGATCTGGGAGAATAGTTCATATATGCAAGGCTCGAACCTATGTATGTCGTGTGGTTGGGAATCCCCAGCTAGGTTATAATCGGTTCGAATTGTTGTTGCTCCTCGGTCATGGAGACATGGTGCACTGCTCTACATCGTAGTGTAAACAGTGGAATATGATGGTTCTCAAAAGTGATGAAATATGCTGTATGTTTAATGGTAAGTGTTTGGGTTAGATTAGGTGCTAATGAAGGACCGTAATTGTTAACCTGAATTAAAACTTGAAAGTAAGGATCAACTATAGAATGCTTTTCTGCAAAAGCTATCTCTGGTTTCAGGCCAGAAAACTCTAAGCCAGCATATCGATGAAAGTCTTTTCTTTAATCGGGTAAGACTTGTTGAGTAACCTCAAGTACTTAGGGTCTGTTAACCCCTGTTGTAGATACTAACTTGTGTGCAGAGCTAGGTCATATCAGTTGGCTAGACATAGTCTGGTTGTTTCCCCCATAATGGTGTTCCTTTGTCGGTGTTCCATAGTTCTTTCTCACTTCCGTAAACTCAGTTAAGTTTTGTTTAAGCAAATCCTGTTCACCTGTCCTTTTATAAATCTTCCGCATTCTGATGTAAATGATTTGAACCAACCGTTGCAATGTTGTGGCTGCTCTTTTGTTGATCCTGTATGAGTTGTAAATGTGGTTGAATCGGGTTTTCCGAGGACACCCGACAGGTCTCTGGAGTTATCGGACTCCTATGCACAGCCATCAGAGGCCTTAAGGGCAATGACAGGCGCACATGGGATGTATAATTCAGGAGGTTCTGCCACAGCACTGTGCATCGC
Organism: Chrysopogon serrulatus; assembly: GCA_015844335.1. Taxonomy (NCBI): domain Eukaryota; kingdom Viridiplantae; phylum Streptophyta; class Magnoliopsida; order Poales; family Poaceae; genus Chrysopogon; species Chrysopogon serrulatus. Next base: position 238,955 of record JADLZL010008225.1, on the reverse strand, counting down.
CATTCGCCACCTATGGACTATGGTCCTATCAAATTTCAGCCATTGATCTTTTTAGTTACATGTCCTAGACGTCTTAGTTTAGAGTTTCAGTTATATAGCTCCCAGTGTTCCTTCTGTTTCACTTACACTGTAATAGAGTGAGTATTTCAGTTATCTGAATCCTTTTTGTGTGGTGAACTGGTGATACATAGACAGTACTGAAACTAACTATGCCCTGTCTCCTCCTGCCTGCCTGCCTGATGTCTCCGCCGCCGTCAGCTGTCTGCTGCTGTGAGATGGACGTCATACATGTTTCTGAAATTTCAGGACTGCATACAAGTTTCTGAAATTTTTTAGTATGTTCTGGATGGCTTTCTACTATATTGAAGTCCCATTGGTTCAGTTCGACTATCAACATGAAGGCACAGTGAGATGGACATCATTATGTTCTGTTTCAGTAGTGTGCAGTTTCTACTTAATTTCTGAAAGTGATTGGTGGTGATTCTGTAGTGTTCAGTGGTGTTCAGTACTGTTAAGTTTCAGTTAGACTGTAGTTATCTGAATGTTTCAGTAGACTCTAGTTATCTGAATGTTTCAGTATAGACTTCAGTTATCTGTATATAGACTTTAGTTAGACTGAATGTTTCAGTAGTATTCATCAGTACTGTTAAGTTTCAGTACAGTGCACTGCATGTGTCCCGTTAGTATGGATGGACTAGTGAGTTATCTGAATTCTGTGTGAACATGCGTACCTGAATGCTATCAAAGCTCAGCCGACACACAATAAACTCAATAATGATCTAATCAAGCACATACGGCAGGAAAAAAAAGACAATATGTTACAATTATATATAACATAACTTTTATATGATGGTCTTAAAAATATTATAATTATGTTCATCTTATTTATGCTTGAACCATCTTCTATTAAAAGGTCACACAATGGTATACAAATTGATATTCATCATTGATTTTACCTACATGCAAAGCATTAAACTACTTGTAGACGACCTTCTGTCTCTCTGGGTTGTATGCTCTGTCTTTTTTTAGTTGTCTCTATGCCATATTCTAGTATCTTAGAGACGACCCTTATGTCTGGGTTGTACATGCCCTTAGAATGCTCACCCCTTTACATGATTTAGGCGGGCATTTGCTTGGGACCTGACTGACTATTCACATAAGCGGCTCCAAGAAATGACCACCCCTATTAATCAGAGCTTGTACGTCGTCTCCTAAAATAATTTTTTACACTACTACATAAAACATTTACCGTGACCTTTTGAAAACACCCTCCGAGGCGGGCATTAATTTTAACCGCTTTAATTAATGTTTGGATTATCCGACATGGACAAAAATAACCTCCCGAAAAATCTATCAATGGAGGCGGTTGTCGTAAGGTACCCGCCTCAGTTATTCTATTAATGCAGGCGGGCACACTAAGGGACCCGCCTCAGTAAATAATGGTCCAACAGGCAAATTATCCCGACCCGATATCGTGTTTATCGTATATATATACACGGGAGATGAATATAAGTTGATGGCAAATGCTATGATAGAGACAAATTTGGTTCGGTCCTTTTTGTTCGAGTTGGGAACTAAGGAGACTCAGACTCCATCTTTGTGTGTGACAACCATGATGCTACTTATCTATCAGCATCCCCAGTCCTTCATACTAGAGCCAAGGATACTGATATTGATTTTCCATTTTGCTCGTGAAAGGGTGGCTGAGAAGCAACTGGTGGTGTGGCTCGTTCCTTCAGAAGATAATATAGCTGACTGGCTTACTGAGGCACTAGCAACTCAACAGTTTGCAGTTTTTAACACAATCTTAATAACTTGTTTTGGAAACCAAGTCAAGATTGAGGGAGGCTATTAGAGGTTGAGCATCTCCAACAACTTGGAATAATTGACTTGCTAAATTGTGTGATTTAGCAAGTTGCTATTTCATTTGGCAAGGCAAAAAAAGAGCTCTCTCCAACAATTTGCTATTCCAACTTGCTAAAATCAAAAAATCTGATCATATGAGTCCCTAGAGTTTTGCACAGAGGTCCAGGAAGTGTAATAAAATTGTGCACCAGTCCTCTTTCTTACGCCTTTCTGTCGAAAGGAGCGAGAGAGGCGGCAGTCGTGCTCGGGCCGACCGCCTGATGACACGGGCGGCGGCGTGACGGCGGCGTCGGAGGCATAGGGGTCCCAGGCGCACCCTCCGGTTGCCCCAGCTCTCCCTGTGATGGACCGGTGCCGCTCGATTACGCTGGGCCCGCGGAACCAAGGTGGCGCGCCGGAGCTCCGGCGTGGCGGCAGCAGAGGAGGAAGTTGCGGAGGAGGAGGCTGGGGGAAGCGGGGGCTCGGACGGGCGGAGCCAACTCCCCAAGCGGCGGCGACTGGGCCTGGCCAGCCGGCGTCGCACGGCGGCGACGACGGCGCCTCGTTGAGGTCAATGACGAGATACGGCGGTCGATCCATGACGGATTTGCTCTGTCCCGTCAGGAGGATTTGCTGTAGAGGGGATAGCAACTTGGCAAATCTCGGCAGTAGAGGCCTCTGGATAGCAACTTGGGAAATTTAGCAAGTTGATTTACCAAGTTGTTGGAGAGGGTTTTTTGTGTTTTTGTCAAGTTTATAAGAATACCAAGTTGATTTAGGGAGTTGTTGGAGATGCTATTAGTATCTTGTGTTTTATTTACTAGCAAACAAAAGAATTTTGGTTCAACACATTAGTCTTGGCTAGAATTGGGCCCAGGACTCATATGAGCACTAGTCCCAGGTCCAAATTTCTTAGGTGTCAGAGGACCTTTAGCCCCAGTTCGTAAGACCAACTCAGACTAAAGGGCTAACATTAGTCCATGTTGGTATTACCAACCCAGACTAAAGAGCCTTGGCCTTTTGTCCCGGTTGGTAACACCAAATCGGACTAAAGGTAGACCATTTAGCCATGGTTTGAGAAACGAACCAGGACTAAAGGTGCCTCCAGAGTGACTTTAAAAGAAAAGTGTATCTTGTCTATGTTAGATGTGTGGTGGAGATGGTATGACAATACGCGTAAGGATTAAAGTGGGAGGTCTTGAGAGTTCGAATCCCCACAGCTGCATCTCTTTTTTTCCTGGGTTGTAGGAACCGGGACTAAAGGGGGTTTGGGAACCGGGACTAAAGCCTAACTAACCTCTCTTCTAGTGATACTTAGAATAATCTAGATGGATAAATATGTTGTAACTGAGCATTACTTGTGTCTCGAGGTGTAATTAGTTTTTGTCATAAAGCTAATGCGCATTTTGGCCTATATAATATGGAACCACAGAGAGCCAAGACAGGCATCCAGTTCGTAGAATTTCACATCCTATAGAACATGGTGGGGTTTTCCGTGAAGGATAGAGAGATGGCAATAATTGTTGTTTAGCGGCGCGGTGAGCGAGTAGTAGTTGGTGATGTTGGGTACTCCCTCCGTCCCATTGAGAACGTCGCCCGGGAAACGTGTTTGTGAGGGGGGCACGGTTTTCCAACGACAAAGTCCATGGGACGGAGGGAGTAGCTTCTAACCTAACAGAATTCAGGTCACATGGGCAATGATTGTTCGCTAGCGCACGGTGTGCCGTGCGCCGGAGGAGGTCATATCAACAGCCAGACTAAAAATTGCGCCACTGCCTCCTATAGTCCAAACCTTTGCCGGCTGGAGATTGATATATGTATAGCACGCCAAGTGTTTGGTTCTTCCTACAGGACTTTCCCTATCCCATCGAATGTTTGGACGCATGTGTGGAGTATTAAACATAGTCTAAAAAACTAATTGTATAGATTGCGAATATTTTGCGAGATAAATTTTTTAAGTCTAATTAGTCCATGATTTAATAATGTTGTGCTACAGTAAACATATGATGATGATGGATTAATTATGCATAATTAATATGTCTCATGGAGTACTGACTATAATTAGTTTTTATTCGTATCCGAACACCCCTCCGATATCGCTCCGATATTTCGATGTGATACCTACTAAACTTTAGTCCCTCTGTCCAAACACCTCCAAATGGAATCTTTGTTGGTCACTTTTCCATTATACTATGAAACATGAAAAGTATTGAGTGATGCATTTCTAAAGACTCTTAGCTTTGTCACTAGAGGTACCTAATCCCATTTACGTCGTTGTACACCAACCTAGGATGGTGTTGCATAAACACGTTTTCTGAGCGCTTTACAGCAATGGGTTCCGAGCGTGTGTGTGCAATGCACCGTAACAACACTGTAGAGGGTCATATGTCTGTGTCTGTAACCGTAACTTATTATCATCTACTATCGCTGAGTGGATATGTTAATTGGAATCATAGGCTTTGGCAAAAGCAACCACCACTTGGTTTTAGTTGGTGGGACAGATATATAGACAAGAACCTGCAGGAAATCCATACGAGGAATAACACTACTGAAGGATCAAGCCTGGTTTGCCGCATGCCCTGTAGAGTATATATTCCTAGTCATCAGAAATAGCCAGCAGCAGATTTGTCGGCATATATATGGATCGAGTGTAGTGAATACATCGATATCTGGATCTGCCGTCCGATACGTCTCCGTCCTTAAGACCTTGAACTAGCGTTCTTTCGTTTAAATTTGCATGTATATGTGATCAAACTGAGACATACATACATGTTTGTGTCTGTAGCTTGTTATTGGAACTTGCATCGCGATGTCATCGTCGGTTTGTACGTTGATAATGAAGGAACTCGCACTCGCTCGGAAAATCATTGATTTCTTCAAAGATTGGGTGCTTCGGTTGGCGACCCTTGGCAGCTTGTTCTTGACTTCAATCCTCATGCTCACCGCCGAGACCCGCCGGCATAATATGCATCGCCGGTTTATGTTCATCTTGTGGGCGGTGTACCAGGTCCAGCCAAAGGGCGCGGAATACGCCATCACCCATCTCAGCATCAGCATCAGCATCAGCAGCAGCAGCAGCAGCAGCAGCACATCCACCTAAGCACAGGAGCAGCAGCTGGTCGCCTTCTGGGCACCATTCCTGCTGCTCCATCTGTCTGGCCTGGACAACATCGCCGCCTTCACCCTGGAGGACGGCAAGCTCTCCTTGCGCAAGGTGGTCGAAGCCCTAGGGAAGATAATACAGGGCTTGTATGTCATGTTCAAGTACATATACATTTGCAACAATGGGGTCCTGCGCTACGCGGCCACCATCATGTTGATCACCAGTGCAGTCAGGTACTTGGAGAAGGTGATCACCCAACTGCGAGGCAACTTGACAACCTATGGGGCTCCCACGACGACAGCAGAAGTGTAAGCCAAGCAACGGCAAGTGTCTAGATCATCTAATAATGACCTCAGGGCAACTATGGCATGGGGATGCCGGCGACGAAGAATTTATGACCCGGCTCTATGCTCACACTCAGTTTCGGGCTTGTGGCCATCGTGCCATGTCCGATTCCTCCGTCGAGAAGGATTCACCCAACTACAAAACTAGCCAGAAGATCTACACATCCTTGAAACCAGAGGATGATGAGCTATTGATAAAGGTGCTTGGGATGGAGGCCTCCTTCATGTACTTCTTCCTGTACACCAAGGTGACCGTGGTCCACGCCTGGGGAGGCTACCTCCTCCGCCTCATCTCGCCGGTCAGCACCACGGCAGCTTCCTTATTGTTCTGGCTCTACCCCAAGGACGGCGAGGAGACTGTCGACGTCGTCATCACCTACCTCTTTCTGGCTGCTACCTTCTTCCTGGACGTGGTGTGGCTGCTGAGTGCCCTAGCGTCTCCCTGGGCACACGCATTCCTGAATGCTAAGGCAAACAAGCTGCTGCACCATGCGTTGCTGTGCAGGGGAAGGTGGCGCAAGCTCCGCCGCATCGTTGTTTCTCTGGATCCATGGTGGTGGCTACTTGGGAAGGATGCAAGCAGCCTCAGGATGTGGTCGGGCAGGATCGGGAGGTACAACTTGCTGGCTGAGTGCACCAGACGTCCGTCCAAGGTGGATCGTCTGCTAACCTGGCTGGCGAGCCAGCTCATTCAGGACGACATCTGGAAGGAATTCCAGCACTGGAGGTGCATCTCTGAGTTTAAGGGAAAAGCCAACAAGGAGCTGTTCGTGCGGATTCATCAAAGACTGTCTGGCACCTTCTCCATGGAGGAGATCACCACATTCTGGGGCCGAGCGGCGATCAAGAGAAGAAAAAAAAGGGATGACAAACTCAAGAGCATCAAGCTGGAGTTGTTCTTTGGCCGTGAATTCCAAGAGGACGTCCTCTTGTGGCATATCGGCACCACCATTTTCCTCGCCCACAACAGCGATCTGGATGGCAATCAACAGACTGTGCAAGCAATTGAGGCATTGTCGGAATACCTGATGTTTCTGGTTGCTGTACGCCCGCGCATGCTGCCGGGGCTAGAGCTCCGGAAGCTGTTCGAGGTCACCAGCAAAGCTTTGAAGGACTCATGGGTTGGTAGAGAGGTTGAGAAATGTGTCCCCTGTTCCACATCTAGAAAGGCCAAGAAGCTTGCTGAGGTTCTGCGGGAAAAGATGTCTGGCTACAACCAAGAAGATGATAATCGACGTCTTATCTGGGTCGGAAATCAGCTTGCCACCGAGCTGTTAAAAGCGAAGGAGCACAAGAAGGAACTACTGGAGCTCATGTTAGACGTGTGGGTGGATAAGATGCAGTATGCGGCCACTCGGTGCAGCAAGGACTCCCATGCCAAGCAGCTTAGCCGGGGCGGTGAGCTCACAACCATTCTGTGGATTCTGGCCGAGCACGCTGGACCGTTTCGGATTGGGGAAACCAGACCCAAAGATCCACCAACTGGAGGCAACAATGAAAATGGCAACCCAGGAAAGAAGAAACAAGACAGCCCTAAAAAAGATCAACGAGAAGGGAAAACAGACAAGGATTTGCTACGAAGATCCTGTGCAACCTGATGTTTGCCCTAACATCAGTTGTGTGCAGGACTACTGTTGTATGGATCATTACTATAATTATTGTTGATGAGCATGTTTCGGGTATGTTTAATTCTGAATTCAAGATGTAAAAGAGCCTCATGAGTGTCGTGGGTAGCTAGACACAAAGTGACATGGCCATGCATGCATTGTTTCCGTGCTACTATTTTTTTTCTTTTTTGGTTGAGGGCAATAGTGTAACACCTCTGGTGTTACGTTGACCTAAACCTGTCATGTCATCATCATCATTGCATGAGCATTCATGATTAGAAAACCCTAATGAGTATAACTAAAATAAGTTTATCTAATTCTAGGGTTTGTTTGAGCTCCTTCATATTGTGTGTGTATGTGTATATCATTAAACTTCACTTACAATTTTACTTTTAAAAGCAATCAACTAAAATCCACCTTGATGCTTGCAAGTGTTTGACTAACCTTGACTCAACATCCCAAATATGTTTTACAAGTCAAATGATGCAAAACAAGAACAAAATTGGAATTGGAATTCAAATGCCAACACTTTCCATATTTGGTTAAGTGTTGAAGTTTGAATTTCATTTTCAATTTCTGGGAGCTAACTATAATCAATTTTGTTAATAAAAGTTGCCAAACTTTGGTACCATTTCAAAGTATGAACTTTATACCTTGAAAGTATGTCATTGGTTGGGTTTGAAAAGTACCACAACATCATTAATTAATTGCCCAAAAATTCAATTTCAAAATCCTTTTCAAAATCTTAAAATTCAAAAGCTTTTTACCCCTTTCTCAATTTCATCTCAAAATATTCAAAATTTGGAAAAACATCAAAAATACAGTTTGTGCATCTCTTTTAGCTCTACAAGTTTGGTAAATAAAGTTTTTCAAGTTTTTGAATAAAATTAGGAGTAAATTCAAAAGTTTGTCACATTGGGAATTGTCCCCTTTTGATTTTTAAACTCAAATTCAAAAATTATTCAGTTTCATGAAAAACTTCCTAAATAAAAGTTGTAAATCTTGAAAAATATAACAACTTTTATTTTTAGATATTTTTATCTTTTATTCAAAATTTGAAAGTAATTTGAAATCCCCAAAAGTAGGCTTTTTGCCCTCTTTTCAAATTTGAAATGCAATTTCAAAAATATTTGGAATTTGACAAAACTTGTTTAATGAATGTTGTAGAGCATAAAATTTTGAGCAATTTGTATTTTTGGAAATTTTTGAGGTCAGTTCAAAATTTGGGAGAATTTGATCAAAACAGTTTCTAATGCATAGTGGTGAGGTGGCATTGCTACAGTGCCGGCTTCAATGCACGGCATGGCCGCCGTCCTCATTGCTGGCCGCCGTGCTGTTCTCGCGACTTCACTGATCTCCCATGTGCCCGAGCATCTGGACGCCGTCGTGAACTCGCTATCCACTGCCGAGCTCACCCCGGCCCTATAAAAACCATCGATGTCGCCGCCTTCCCTTTCTTTTTTTCTTCTCAACCACCGCCGCCGCCCGGCCGTCGGAGCAATTCGCGCAGCGTGCTTCATCACCGCCCTAGCCACTTTGTCTACAGCCCCACAAACTCCTTTTGCGCTCCTTTTTGAGCCACCCAAAGACGCTTTTACTATCGCCGGAGTTGCCCACGCCTCGCTTCCTTCTTCTTCTCCCAAGCAGACACGCCATCGAGAGCCGCCGCGTCAAAGCCAACACTCTCCGACGAGCTCCATGCCAAACCAAGCAGCGCCTTGAGCTCACCTTGAACTAGTGATCATCATCGGCCCGCCCCCGAACTCGTTACTACCGCCACCCCACCGGAACGGAGTATCACCGCCGGTGCGCGTGTCATACCTCCACTACCGAGCTTCACCTCTCCGTGGGCTGCCTCTGGTTCTTATCCGGCCAAACCAACACCGCCAGGGGGTTCGCCCTGACCCCTTGGTGCTCTCCGATCCGGCCATTGGGCCTCTACCGCCTTCGTTCCGTCGGAACGCTGCCACGCCACTGTGGAGTGCCACCGAGCTTGCCTTCGTCGCGGCCGCTCCTTCCTACTTCGCCTCCACCTCAATCCATGCAGGCAACAAGTCGCGGTGAGCTTACTTCATCCTCTCGAACTGTTATCGCCGTCAATCCGGGTCCCCATCGGCTCACCGTCGTTGCGCCACCGCCGCCGCAGTTCACCATGCCGCCATGGCCGCGGTCAGGCCTCCACCGAGCACGGTTTTGTCTGGTTTGACCCATGGTTGGGTTCGCTGTGACTTGAGGATGGTCGCGGTGCCATTCTCGCCATCGCTAGCCTCGCCGCCGGGCGCTTAGCCGGCCGGCGCTGTCGCTGCCCCGCCATTTGAACGGGAGGAGGAGGGAGAAGAAGGCCAGGCAGGCTGGGCCGCCTTTGGCTGTATCGGGCTGCACAAGAGGGCCCAAAGAAGGAGAGGAAAAATGATTTTCTTTTTTCTGAAACTGATTTTCATCTTTTGCAAGAAATCAATTTGGGCAGTTAAAAATAAAATAAAAATATGTGTGTGATCCTCATGATGTGTAGTTTCATAGAAAAATATGCTTGCAGTCTGTTAATTGTTTTTGTCATGCTTAATAATTGCTCTTTTAATTAATAAATGCATGATATTTGATTTTTATAGAGCAAAATATTAATCCAAAAATCATAAAAATTTAGGGTTAAGCCTTTCATGCTAAAAGGAACCTCCATTAAAATTTTGGTGCTGTTTTGAAGAAATTTAGTTTAATAATTAATTTCCACCTTGTTTATGACCATAAAAATGATTAATAAAATAACCAGTAGTTAATTAGTTTTCTAATTAAAATGTTGGGTGAATTGTGGTATTGCTTGAAGTCCATGGATCAACAAAACCTCCCTGGTCCAAGGCATGATCATGTGTAGTTATATGTAGAGTTTGCCCACATACTTAATGATAAATAAAATGTTTAATTATTATATGCTTCACTTAGGATGATTCCCTTTTGGTATGATTTGAAGACCATGAAACCATTATTACCCTAATGATTCATGGCTTGGTTGTATAGTAATAGTAATGGTTATCATCACATGTGTAGTAATAGCTAATTAATTAGTGAGTTTAATTAGTGGCTTTCAACAACTGTAAAAATGGTTAATAAATTAGTAGTTAACCTTAATCATTATAGAGTTGATTGATTTTGGGATTTAGTGATGGCCCTAGGTCATTAACCCTAATGACCTTCGGCAATTCAATTACATTAATTGTGTTGTGCTATCCGATGTCGCCATAGATGTTAACTATGATTACTTTGATACAACTATACCGTGAAGGAAAGTTGTACTCAAGTTAATGAAAAGTTGTTTCATCCATAATGCCTTGCATCATGCATCATGTCATGCATTTCATCATACTTAGAATGCATCATTTATTTACGTGTAGTGTACGTGAGAGTGAAGGCCTCCGTTGATCAAGCCTCGGAAAAGGTTCGTGTTGATCAAGTTCGGAGAAGGTGTTTCCGTAAGAAGGTGCCCGTGAGGTGTTGATGCCATCTGACCTATGTGATCCCCTTTGAGGATCCTAACCTTCTCTCGCAACGCAGTAAGCCCCGATGCATTTAACCTTTCCTTGAATTTTAAAAGTCTTTTATAATTTTATGTTGATGATATGATGCATTAGGTGTTCGTGAGTTGTGTGATATCCTATCTGATGCATTTACCTTCCTTGATATATTATGCTTGAAACCTGTTTTGATTTAAAAATGCTTAGTATATGCTTCGCCCCTACCGATAGCATAGGCTTTACAAATAAAACATTTTTTTCAAAGTTTGATAACAATATCCTCTTTGAGAAGAGTTATGAAAACCTTATATTGCTTATTGTTTAACTTTTACCTTGGTCGGGTCAAGGGTACACAATAAGAACATAATGAGTAAATCGAGACGCCGGTGGAGTGACTTGCATCGAAGAAGGGCTAGTGCCCCGGTGTAGTGTCGTCCCACTTGTGTCGCTTAAGCACCGCTCATTGCCTTGGCCCTTGGATCATGAGGTTATTGAATAGTACTAGTCACATGCTAATGGTGGTAAGCTCCCTTGTACTATCCATGACGAGAACGGACAACCGACGGAAGTAGCGTGTACCCATCCTATGAGCGCACCGCCGATGGACCGACAAAAGTAGGGGAGGTGGTGTGTATCGTATTCTCATGGCTAGGACCTGTTCTGGTATGGAGAAATCCAAGCGTGAGTTGATGTATGTAAGATGTTGGGTCCTGCATACATCGTGTGGCTAGAAAGCTCCAGCTGGGTATATAAAGCTTATTCGAATCATCATTGCTCCATGATATGGGAGACTTGATCCTTGCACCAAAGATCGTAGTAATGATGGAAGTTGCTGAGGTTGGAAAGTTTTGAAATCAAGATCTTGTTCGACAAGTGTTTGCTCTAGACTAGGATAATTTAGATGGATAGCTTAATATTTAATGAAAATATCAGTTAAGAATGAATAGTAAGGATCAACATTAGTCGCTTTTCCGCAAAGGTATCTTTGATTCTTGCTAAAGCCTTACCTTGATTCCTATCAACCAGCATTCCTGAGTCTTCTCCACTCTTTTCTATCGGGTAAGTCTTGCGGAGTACTTTTGTACTCAGGGTTTGTTTGACCCCTGTTGCAGGTACTAACTGTTGCTGCTAAGTTCGATTGTGCCAGTGGGCTTGGCATGATCGAATATCTCCCACCTAAGGTGTTCTCTTGCAGGTGTTCTATGTCTTCTTCTTACTTCCGTAACCTCAGTTAAGTTTTATTTAATTAAACTCTGATTAAGTGTTGTGATATCTTTTATGAATCTTTCGCTACTATATTGTATTTGAATAAAAACGGTTGTAATACTACAATATCTTTGTAAGAAGTCGATCTTGGAGAATCATGGTGTTATCGGGGTTTCACCCGACAGAGCATTCTAAGTTATGTGGTACACAAGCATAGCCGACAGAGGTCTTAAGGACAATGTCAGATGCTTGTGGGCCATATAATTTGGAAGGCTCTGCCACAAATAGTAGGTGCTCTACCCTTTCACCAAAGAATAAAGAGTAGCAATTATTTCAAATGTGGTGCTTGAGCGGGTGCCAGCCCCGTTCAGCATCTGTGAAGTTGTCCTATGTTTGCCATCCATTGAGTCTGAGCAGGATTAGGGGCATGCTCGCCCTTACTAAGTGAATTAACAAGCCATCTGTAACCGTAATGATATGGATTCTATAGTGTTTGGGAAGTTACAGATAGAAACTTCGACCACGAACTCCGGCCGATCAACGCGATCGCCGAAAGCCGCCGCCGTCCTCGGCACGGTCGGAACAAGTGTTCGGGTTTGAGTTCTCTTCCTCCCCTATCTCTCGATACATAGAGGAGCCGTGCAGGCTGTCTCTCGCTCATGGGCCACGTAGGGTCCCTAATTCGACCATTCTGGCCCATACATCTTGGTGTTGGACTTCTTTGTCCACGATAGCCTGTTCTCCCTTCTCGCCTTAGTCGTAGAGGAGGCCGCTTGGTTCCCAAATTTCTCGGCAGCAGAGTGCCACCGGTGACATCCCTTCCTCCTTTAGAGACAAATTTTGTCCCCAAGCCGGGTGCATGTAGGAACTGTTGACATAGAGGTTCCTTATCTTCCCAGGTCCAAAGCTCTGCAGGGAAATCAGACCATCTTACCAGTACTTGAAGTATCATGGTGTCATTCTGCTGGTGTAGACGGTGGTCCAAGTTTTGGTGAGACAGCCTGAAAAACAGGATGAATCAGACAATCTTCAGGCAATTAGAGGCGATATGCTAACTACCCAATCTTATCCAGAATCTTGAATGGCCCGAAAAATCTAAAAGCCAACTTATTTGAAAATCTCAGAGCCAATGAAGTCTGGACATAGGGTTGAGCTTTGAGGTAAACTGAATCACCAGGTTGGAAGGATCAAAATGATCTGTGCTTGTTTGCTTGATTCTTCATCTTGTTCTATGCTCTGACAAGGTGCTAGCGCACCAAGGCTTGCATCAGTGCCCTTTCCTCAAGCCATTTGTTGAGATCCATAGATTGACATGACTGGGAAATATAAATGCTAAAGTGCCTGGACTCATGGCCATAAAGTACCAAGAATGGACTTTTACCCACTGAGGAATGGAAAGAGGTATTGTACCCAAATTCAGCTAATGCAAGCCATTGGACCCATTTGGTAAGACAAGTGTGCACAAAGCAACGTAAATAAGTTTTTAGACACTAGTTAACCCTTTCGGTTTGACCATCAGTTTGAGGATGGTAGTCACTGCTCATTCTCAGATCGGTATGTACCAGCTTGAAAAGCTCCTGCCAGACAGTGCTAGTAAAGACTTTATCTCAGTTAGATATCATGACTGTTGGAAGCCCATGTAGCTTGAAAATATTATTCAAATAAGCCATGGCCACTTGAAAGGCAGTGAAGGGGTGGGCTAAAGCTACAAAATGTGCATATTTTGAGAACTTGTCTACTACCATGAGTATGCAGTTGTACCCAGCAGATTTAGGTAGACCTTCTATGAAGTTAAGAGTTACTATGTGCCAAGCAGTATCAGGTTTGGGTAATAGAGCTAACAAACCTGGATAAGCTACCCTTTATGTTTTGGCTTGTTGACAAATGGAGCATTGAGCCACAAAATCTTGGACAGATTGCTTGAGCTTGTACCAAGCAAACAACCATTTGACTCTTTTATAGGTCACTTCATAACCAGAATGTCCTCCAATAGCACTAGCATGCAGGGAAGAGAGGATTTTGTGCTGCAAGGTTGGTTGTGATCCCACCCAAATTCTTTCCTTGTATCTGATAAGGCCAATCTTTGAGAGAATAAGAACAAGTTGTATGAGTCACTGACAGTTCAGAAAGTAGTCTTGCTGTTTGTGGGTCAGAAGAGTAGGAGTCCTGAATCTCCTGGAACCAAACAGGTTTAACCATAGAGACAGCTGAAATATCATAGGTTGGGCTGTGGAAACTCTAGAAAGAGCATCAAAGAACCTTGTTATCTACCCTTTTCTATAGACAATCTGGTAGGACAAGCCCAAAGAACTTGGTGAGGGCTTTATGTTGGATTGGTGTGGATAACTTTTGATCATCAAGGTGAATTAAGCTCTTTCCGATCACCAATATTGTAAAGGAAGAAGATTGCAAATAGTGCCACCAGTGATCCACTGCCATGAGAATAGCCAAGTACTCTTTTTCATATGTAGATAATCCTTGAGCCTTGAGGCCAAGTGCCTTACTGACATAAGCAATGGGATGGCCTTGTTGTTGTAGCACAGCTCCAATACCTTCTGCTGATGCATCTGTTTCGATGATAAAAGGTAAGGAGAAATTAGGTAGAGCTAAGACAGGAGCAGTGATAAGAGCCTTTCTGAGAGCCTGAAAGGCAGTTTTAGTTTCAGAAGTCCATACAAACAAGGTGCTCTTCTTCAACAGATTGGTAAGAGGTTTGCATTTGAGTCCAAATTGGAAAACAAATCTCCTGTAGTACCCAACCATGCCTAAGAAGCTTCTCAGTTCTTTTAGATTGGTAGGTTGAGGCTAGTATCTAATTGGCAGGATCTGGTGCTACTCCTTTGCCACTAACAATGTGTCCCAAATATGATAGTTGCTATTGAGCAAATGAGCATTAGAACAGTTTGACATGAAAGTTGTGAGACTGTAAGATTGCTAGCACTTTGCTGAGGTGATCAAGATGTTCTGGCCAAGATTTGCTATAAATAAGGATGTCATCTATGAATACCACAGCACATTTTCTAAGAAGAGGTGCCAAAATGACATTCATCAGAGACTGAAAAGTAGCATATCCTCCCGTGACTCCATATGGCATCACTCTATACTCATAGTGGCCATGATGTGTTTGAAAAGCAGTTTTGAATTCTTCTCTAGATGGCATCCTAATTTGATGAAATCCTGAGGACAAATCTAGGGATGTAAACCAAAGAGAACCTTGAAGTTCTTCCAGAAGTTCTTCAATGATGGGTAAGGGGTACTTGTTTTTCTTTGTTAAGGCATTGAGGCACCTAAAATCCACACATAATCTCTAATCTCCAGTGTTTTTTCTGACAAGAAGAGCAGGAGAAGAATATAGGCTTGTACTAGGTTGTATCCATCCCTTCTGCAACATGTCAGCAATTTGAGCCTCAATTTCTGTCTTTGGAGCTGGGTTGTATCTATACGGTCTGAGACAGAAAGGCTGAGCACCATCTAATAGAGGTATCTTATGATCTCTAGGTCTCTCAGGTGGTAGTTGAGTGGGGGTATCAAATACAGATTGATACTGAGTCAAGATTTCTTGGAGATCAGGTGGTATAGAAGCCTCCTATTTGGTAGTAGGATCTGCTGCTTGCAACTGTACCATGTAGAGGATAGCATCAGTTTTTTCCAAGGCCATTAACTGATTTTGGCACATAGGAGGTCCTAACTGAACTAGAGAAGGAACACCTTGTAGTGTTGTGAGTTGGCCCTGATGTAAGAACTGGAGCCATCTCTCAGTCTAGTGTACTTGCATAGGACTGTGCAAACCCAACCAATCCATTCCCAAAATAGCATCATAACCTCTCAATGGGAGAATCTTGAATGTTGTGGTAAAAGTGGACCCCTGAATGCCCCATAATAATTCTGAGAGTTCATGAGTACAAAGTAGTTTTTCACCATTGGCTACCTGTACTGACACTGGCTTGGCAAGAGGCTTTCATGGAAGAAAATTAGCTGCAATAGTTTCAGATATGAAACTATGAGAGCTTCCAGAATCAACTAGCATGAATATCTCTTTGCCTTGTAGATGACCTCTGAGCTTGATTGTCTTGCTGCCTTCAGTGCCATTTACTGCTTGGGAAGATAAAGCCAATAATTCATTAGCAGAATTAGATTCCTCCTCACAAGCTGGAGGATCTTGGTCATCTGAATCACAAAGGCATTTCTAGAGTTCTTTAATGGCATTGAGAGATAAATTTGTAGAGCATTTATGATCAAGTCCCCATTTTTCACCACAGACAAAACATAGTCCTTTAGATCTTCTATAATTCTTCAGTTTGGTGAGCTTCTTAGCCTTAGTTAGTTTATGACTCTGATTGGAAGTTTCTCCTGTTCTTCTCCATCAACTGTTCTGGTAGTTGGAAGAGGAACTGACTTTACATCTTGAGAATTCTTCTTGAGATAAACACCAGATTCAGGTCGCTTTAGAGGCCGATCTTGAAGTGCTTCTTCCTGCAAAAGGGCCAAGGAACTAGTAGTATCTAGATCTTGAGGTCTATGCATAACTACTGCAATTCTGATTTTACTTTTAAGACCATCCACAAAACGATTAGTGACTACAGATGGTTGAAAAGAGGGGCCATGAGCATGAATTTGGTGGACCAGGTCACTGAATTTCTCTACATATTCAGAGACTGTGGTGGTTTGTTTGATATGAAAAAATGGCAAAGTAGGTGGTTATGTTCATCTTTGTCAAATTTTGTGCAAACAGCTTTGACAAAGGACTCTGAAGACATGGTACTGATAGTAGTATGCATGGTTTTGAACCATAATGCAGCAGAACCGGTGAGACGCATGGATGCAAGACGAACCCATAAGCTAGGATCAGTTTGGTAGACATCAAAATAAGTTTCACAATGTTTGATCCATAACTTTGGATTAGAGCCGTCATACTTGTGAAACTCAACCTTAGGAAAAAGTGTGTGAGGCATGTTAGGTGGGTAACATCACCGATCACAGTGCTCAACGCTAGCCATAGCAAACTGAACCGAAGGAGGTTTTGGAATAGTTGTCGCACCTATGACCAGGGCCATTTCCGGGGCAATAGTGTACACTGCCCCGAAATCAGCACCCCAGTGAGTAGATTCCTGGCCGTGGTCTAACGACCCAAAACCCGGAGAGGTGAAGTAGTCCTCCCGGATTGCAGCAGTAAGGGCGGTTGAGCGACAGTGACGACGCCCGACTGCGCCATGGTGGAAGAGTCCAACGACTAAGCTTAGGGAACGAAAGATCCCAACGCCTTGTCGACGCGTTCCCCCAACTCTAGCATCGCGTGTTCCGATTCATGAACACGGTTGTCGACCTCTGGTTTCTAGGAGTTAATCTCCATCTTGAGCGCGCTTCTCCGCCATCGAGATCTTTAGTTCGCTGATGCCCTTCGAGTTCTCGCTCAGAAGAGCAAGGATCTGGCCCAATTGTTCCTCCGGAGAAGCCATGGTGATCTCACGGCGAGTGAGGTCTGGGTGTGATGCCAGAGCCGTGAATTTCACCACAAATCGATTCGCGTGCTTGGGAATTACAAAGAGGATTCCAGCTGCCGCATATTGCAAGCGTCTGGAACACTCAATCCAACCCGAAACGTTTGCAAATCCTATCGATGGGGAAAGAAATTCAGGCGACCAAGGATCGAAACGAATCTGATACTAGATGTAACCGTAACGATATGGATTCTAGTGTCTGGAAAGTTACAGATAGAAACCTGACCATGAACTCCGGTCGATCAACAAGATCGCTGAGCCGCCGCTGCGGTCGCCCTCAGGCACGGTCAGAACAAGTGTTCGGGTTCGAGTTCTCTTCCTCCCCTGTCTCTCGATACATAGAGGAGTCGTTCAGGCTGTCTCTCGCTCATGGGCCATGTAGGGTCCCTCATTCGACCATTCCGGCCCATACGCCTTGGTGTTGGGCTTCTTTGTTCGCGACGGCCTGTTCTCCCTTCCCACCTTAGCCGTTGTTATGGTTGTCATATATTTTTAAACTCACATATATTTTGCTTAGAAATGACAACTAATAAAATGTGATTGGGGGAGTCAAAGGCGGACTGAAAAATCATGTGAAAACCAAAAATGATTAATTTGGCTGAAATTGGTGATTTGCAAATCCCCCGAACCGGCACATGTTGTTGTGGGGATGTCCTCGGCACTCCACCCGTCGCAGCTTTGGCCATGACACGACCGAGGGGGAAAAAATTCTCTGCACTCGTGATGCAATCCAAATCCCGTGTGGCACCGACCGTGCGCTTGCCATGTGTCCACCCGCACCGGCCGTGGGAACAGTGAGCTGCTTCCAGCCGCAAGCTCGCAACAAGTGCATCGGCTAAAAATGGGCAAGTAGCGAGCAGCCGAGTATCGGCTTAGAAAACAGATCGAGTCTGTTCGTGAACTCGGCAGCGTCAGCACTGCACTGCTGCCGCCGCGACGCAAGACGACCTGCATCCCCCCTTCCTCCACCCTTGCCCCAGTTAGTTCTGCTATCTGAATTTACAGGATGCACCTCCATCAGGTAATGAATTTTCTAATTCTCCGTCAGTGCTTGTGCTTGTAGAGGTAGAACAATAGTATTCGATTTGCAGGACGCTCCAACACCTACATAATTTCAGCACTACATTTAAATCGAATGGCCACCAGTTGCAGTGATGGAGTTCTGGAATGAATTGACTTCACTTTGGTGGTTCCTAGGATAAGATGCAATTCTTATAATGTTGTAAACTTCCTGATTTGAGCAGAGAAAAATATTTCTTTTGTCGAACCATGTACTTGTATATAGGTCCAGCTTCTTGTTTTCAATGTAACAACAACTCTGTGTATTCAAATTTTACATTGCATAATGAAATGTATGAGGCAAGCCAAGGTTTCCTGTGGTTCAACTTATGGATGTGCACATAATATCTGAAGGTGATTCACCAAAATACTGAAACCGAAAAAAATACAATGAGTACTACACTAGTGATTAATGGTTTGGTGCTTCATCAAAATCTTTTTCTTAGCAGTGTTTGGCTTCTTCCCTTTCTTGCCTTTCTTATTTTCTAATACACCTGTTCTTTATTTTTTTACCTTGTATCACCTCAGGCACTCTTATTGACACTTTACCTTTCAGTATGTCTCCAATGTCTTTCAGAAACCCCATAAACCTTTTTTGATCTCTGATTTATTGCTTCATCTGCTTCCCTGTCCAACTTGTCTATACTTTTCTCATAATTATTGAGCAGCTCTTTTGAAATAGAACATTTCAGTGCAACACATGTGGCCTTTCTAGCGATACAAGCAGCTTTGCATTTTTAAAGTTTCATTCTCACTTATTTGTTTCTTCTCATAATAAAAACCATTTTTGCATATTTTGTCCATCTGCTGTTATATATTGAGGTGGCAAGATAAAAACTTCGTTGATATTAAAGACTCAAAGAGCTTGCTTGCATAATAAACATGACAAACATGATCAATATTTATTAGTACAATATATTATGATATCATGTCAATAAAAATCAGTACACCATGTACATACCAATGCATTCATAATTTTTGCAGGAACATCTTATGGTCATATCCTCAGAATTGAAGATGGCTTCATCTTGATTTCACAGGGATCACCTTGTAAGTGATAGTTGTCTCCTCAGATTGTAGCAGTTTGCAGGAGACAAAAAAATTGCTTCTTGAATTCCTGCTCAAACTCTAGATAAATATTTCTCGAATACGACTTAGCGGCAGTCTTTAACATCGGTAAATCTAGGATATAAGTAATTGGAGTAGAGTTTCGTGACTTAGGGTCTTCATCCAACTCATTGTCACGGAGACTCTTGGCACAGTTCTCACATTCTTCAAGGAGTTCAGAGATGTAGAGTTTTCTACGGAACCTTTTCTTAAAAATATTGTTCATACCTTCACTCCTTTAAGTTGTGGTCATATCAGCAGTAAAAGAGTCATGAAAGATAGTAGTCCAGAGCACCCTCAAGTCATACAGATTCTTCAGCCATGAGTTCTCCCGAAGCTTATAAATATCCAATTCCACTTTTCGTTGAAATAAACCACAGAACTTTCTTCATACACATATTTTTTTTAACTCAACAAAAACTTAGGTGATCATGACTAAGTCTATAAACCTGGTGTTGGTATAAATTAAATGCACACAAGAGAAAATAAGATTATTTGCAAGCGCACAAATACAATAACTTTGTAGCACTTCACCAAGATTAACCTGGTTTTAAATACCGAACCCAAAAGAACAGGAGGTGACCATAACTAAGTCTATAAACTTAACCCGATGCACAATCAAGCTAGAAAATAGCGAGAACAAGGAGAATACCAAGGACTATCTAATTCTAATCTCTGCAAACTCTGTCTTCTATCATTCTATCATGGGAGATAACTAAAATAGCAGTAGACAGCATAGTTCTCTCCTACCTAGCATCTATAAGCTTGCCAAACCTATTAACGGAAGTGGACCACGGAGGATTCAACGAAGCTATCAAGTCACCTTCAAGAGCTACCACTATCCGAAAAATTAGTGGACATTCACAAGCAAACCTAGCCTAAGCACCATGCTTACGCTATAAAATATTACTTCAGTCAAGGAGCTACCAAGATCAAACCACTCAATAAGAGTTGCAAACTAGACGAACAATATGAACAAAATACTTACTTAAATTAGAAGTTGACTACCAAAGAATCTCAGAAAACAAGCTCCGGGTGAGGGTACTTCATCCTAAATAATATAGTGATGAAGAAGCACCGACATACCGAAACTGCTCTAGAACTCTACTCTCCAACTCTATCTCTCTAATCTTTAAACAAGAATAGATTTAGATTGAACTAATATCTCTTGATTGCTAGCCTAGATCTCTACTACATAGTAATTAGGGTTTCTGGCTCTTTAGCTCTTTGATCTAACCTCCTCTAGGGGGGTACGAGGCCATATTTATAGTCCTGTGGGATGGACGTCAACTATTGGATCAAACTGACTTCATGTAGGGTTAAGATGCATCCTTGGAGACGGTGGAGGAACACTCTAGAAGGGACGCCGTCCCTTGACCTAAGGTGCCGGGTGACACCAATGGTGGGGCCGGCCTGCCCCACCTGGCGGCCTTTAGCCCCTGCCTTCGCTCTGGTGTCTTCTGGAACCTTCCTAAGTATTCTAGTGTAGGTTTCATCGTGGTTAAGTTTCATCCTTTTTATGCAATTAAATCCTCCTTTGTATGCTTTCGGAATAAATCCCTAGAAAAATAACAATTCATCAGAACTCATGGAAATTGTCAGTAATAACCTTCGACTCTATGATATTTACGAATTTAGTGAGAAAGGTTGATGGTTGAAAATATACATTAACTACCGTCACTACTACACAAAGATTAATGGTAGTGGTCAATTTTAATTAACCGTGACGGTTTTCTTGACCGCCACCAAACAAAGGTCGCGGTTAATCACATGATTAACCATGGCGGTTGTTCTGACCACCACCGTTAATTGAAATAAAAAACAAAAAAAGAAAAATCCATGGACAAGCCTGAGGAGCACATCCATAGGCCCGCCGAGCCCATCCATGGACGAGAAGCACCGGCGTGACCAGCCACCGGAGAAGGAGCACCCAACCGCCAGATTTGAGAGGAGGCGTCCCCTCGAATCCTAGGCCGTGGCATGCATGTGGGGGCTGCCGCTTCAGGGAGCAGCATGAGCGGATGGGACGGAACATGACTACCTTTCAATCATGTCCCACATCTACTGCATTAACAGTGTCCGCTAAGGCTGACTCCAACGGACCACCCAAAGCGCAACCCAAACGCAAAATGCATTGTCACAGTGTTTTGCGTATCCAAAATCACGCTCCAACAAGAGACGCAAACGAATGACCCATTTTGCGTCCGAGGAGAGAGGGAACTCAAAGATGCATCGTCTCGGAGAGACGACGCAAAATGTCTGCGTCGTAGTGGTGGGCCCGGCGTGGGTGCGGC
The DNA here is from genome assembly GCA_015844335.1 of Chrysopogon serrulatus. NCBI lineage: Eukaryota > Viridiplantae > Streptophyta > Magnoliopsida > Poales > Poaceae > Chrysopogon > Chrysopogon serrulatus. Next base: position 217,386 of record JADLZL010008225.1, on the reverse strand, counting down.
GCGGCCAGCCAGCCCGAGGAGCCGGCACGGTGAGGAGTGGACCACGGTGGCGCGAGGAGCCCGGCGACGGCGAGGAGCAAAGCGGCGAGGAGGAGGAGGCGCGACCCAGCCGAGGAGGAAGAGGACGGAGGTGAGGGCGGCGAGGTGCGGGGGGGGAGAGCGGCCACCGCCGAGATCCTGCCGCCGGCCGTCGAGCCTCGATCCGCCGCCGCCGAAGCCTTGATCTGCCGCCACCGCTCTCGATCGGCGCCTCGTGCTGCCGCCGACCCCCCCCTACGCCGCATCTAGAGGTGGAGGCGCACCGCCGTGCCACCACCGCGTGCATCGGCGCCATGCGAGGAAGGTGGAAGAAGAGCAGGGGAGGCGGAGGTGGAAGAAGAGCAGGGAGGCGGAGGACGCTTTTTGGGTTGGCTGTTGGAACGAGTAACTTTTGGGTCTGTGACCTTGCTCCTGTCGCGTGACCCATACGCACAAATGGGTGAGATATTTGCCTACCTGCTGTTGGAGTTAGTCTAAGATAGTTGTGGATAGCTATTTATTATCGATGACAGTTATAGTCTTTGAAACTGTGGATAAGATATTCCTATTATTGTGAGAATTTCTAGAATTGTTTTCCTTGTAACGTAGAGTTTCTATTGGAAGCATCTAAGTAATAGTAATATTAATAAGATATATGATATATATATATATATGGCATTGGTTTACTGCACTTTTGTAGTGGCAAGATTAAGTTGGAGTTGTTATCGAAGTTCCGCTAAATTCATATGGATATGGTTATATTCAACAACAAAAAAACATCTGGATATATATAGGTAAGGTGTATACACGATTTCTAATGCATTGTGACTCCTGATCTGATCCACTAACAGCCTTATCACTCCTGGCTGGCATTGTCAGACTAGCTTGAAGCAGATCAATGAGTTGTTTTTTAAACTCAGATCTACTTACCACCACGTTGGATTTAAATTTGGCTAGTGGGCACATGTTTCAGTTTATTTGTATTTATTTATCCACCTAATGTCCTGGCTCCAACTGTATAAAATGTATCTAATTATGAGTTGTTACCATCACACGTACGCTAGCTCGCACCTCACATGCACTGGCTGCCATGCTGCACACTGGGCAGATGAGTACGTAGGACCATGTAGATTTACTTTCTTAGTCGTGTCTTTTTGTCTGGCTCCTCCTTGAGGGAAGCAGCAAGTGTCGTCTACTGCAGATGAGTACGTAGGACCATGCTCGTAGTCATCGTCGTCTGGTGATCCCTTTGTTGGAAAGAAGCGATCCAGAAAGGTACGTACGTACGGCTGCTACTACGCACAGCCACTTCGTGATCTTCCTAGTAGAGCTGATGCCTCTAGTACAGTGAACACGTCGTCGTCCTCGCATCGGTGTTAATTTCTTGTAGGATCGGCGGGGCCGGGGGCTCTTCAACAATGGCTGGAGGAGGGCCGCTGGACATTTGGAATGCGTGGGCGACCCAGATCCTTGTGCTTCTGAGCCTGACGCTGCAGGTTGTCCTGCTCCTCTTCGCTGGGATCCGTCGTCGTGAGGCCCCTGCCGTGCCGACGTTCCTCCTGTGGCTGGCCTACTTGCTCGCCGACTCCACCGCCATCTATGCCCTTGGGCACATCTCACTGAGCAGTGCACCGAGCAAGCAGCAGCTGGTGGCGTTCTGGGCGCCCTTCCTGCTGCTCCACCTGGGCGGCCCCGACAGCATCACCGCCTACTCGCTGGAGGACAGCAAGCTCTGGCTGCGCCATCTGCAGAACCTCGTCGTGCAGGTCCTGGGAGCGGCGTACGTCCTCTACAAGTACGTCGCCGGCGGCGACTCTTTCGTCTTGCTGGCCGCCGTATTGATGTTCGGTGTCGGCGTCGTCAAGTATGGGGAGAGGACGTGGGCGCTCAAGCGCAGCAATCTGGACAGCATCCGGACCTCCCTCCAGGAACATGTTGGCGACCACCACCATTTCCACCCTCCAGACTATGAGTCCATGGTGGCAAACATTGAAGATGATGAATTCTATTTGCGCCGTGCGCACTCCATGTTCCATGTATGCAGGCGTGCCATAGTGGACTCGGGTGGCCAGCGTGGACGAGGAGAAAGAGGATGACCATCAGAGCTCTTGGGACCGGGAGGAGGAGAAGCAGCAGCGTCCAGCTGAGGACCTGCAGATCTTGGAGATTAAGCTGGATATCAAGAACGAATTGAACAGCTACAAGGGCATGGGCATGTGGACACTGATGGAGATGGAGCTATCCCTCATGTACGACCTCCTGTACACCAAGGCAGGTATGATCCACACTTGGCCTGGCTACGGCATCCGTGTCGCCTCCTCCCTTGCCGTTGCCGCCTCGTTCCTGCTCTTCCAGTTCAGCAGCAAAGATGGCCACAGCAGAGTTGATGTTGCGGTTTCATACACCTTGCTGTCTGGGGCCTTGTTGCTGGAGACAGCGTCGCTGCTGAGAGCGCTGGGGTCAACCTGGACCTATGCCTTCTTGTGCAACACCAGGTGGAGTTGGCTCCGGTACACAGCACTCTGCAGTGGCAGGTGGGATCGCCTCCGCTGGTTTGTCAAGGCGATCACGGGAAGAAGCCGCGAAGGTGGTCGGGCAATACAACATGCTGCATGCTTGCAGCCGCCGCAACAGAGCCTACGAGTCACTGCTTGGCAGAATGGCAAGGATTCTAGGATCTGTTGCGGCGGCTGCAAGCATGCAGCATGTTGTATTGCCCAATCTTGCCGGACCACCTTCGCGGCGACTCCTTGTACAGGCCGCCTCTCCCGTGATCGCCTTTGACAAAATGGCAAGGCGATCCCACCTCCACTGCAGAGTGCTGTGTACAAACTGACTGGTGTTGCACAAGAAGGATCCTCAGGTACCATTTCTCAGGGACAATAGAGTTTTCACAGGATCTAAAGCACCTGCTATTCGAGTACACAAAGGGCCTAACAAGAAGTGGGAGATTAAACATGCAGGGTGTGATAAGGACGAATTGGGGTAAACAGGCGTTTGAGGATTGTAAGGAGACAAAGCTGTACGAATCCCTCACAACAGGAAGGAACAAGTACTTCGGAGTTGAGTTCCAAGAGAGCATCATCATTTGGCACATTGCAACAGATGTTTTTATTGCAAAGAGCAGAGGAAACGATGCCCATGATGCAGAAGACCACCTGGTGAAGGCTATCAGGACGTTGTCCAACTATATCATTTTCCTCCTGGTAGAGCGCCCCTACATGCTACCAGGCCTTGCTCACGGCATGTTGTACCGACAAACCTGTGATAACCTGGTCGATATACGGAACCGAAATTCTGATTCTCAGAAAAGGGATGTCTGGGCCAAGCTTAACGAATTCTTCAGCCTCCATGATGACCCCAATTCCGATGGATTGATGCACGTCGACGATCTCGCCAACATCCTGTACAAGGAGAGGCCATCACCCACCTTTGATGTGCCTCGTCTCTATTTTTCCTGTAGAGTTGCTGAAGAACTACTCAAATGCATGAAACAAAAAGGAAGAAGGAGGCCCGTGTTGCTTCTACTCTTTAATGTGTGGATGGATTTTCTTGCCTATGCAGCCAATAGATGCAGCAGGGAGTCCCATGCCAAGAAACTCGGCAATGGCGGTGAGCTGGCAACTATCCTGTGGCTTATGACAGACTACCTTCGCCGTGGTGCTGTTAATGATGCTATTATTAATGCTGCACAAGAGAGGCGCCGGCGCAGGGTTTAATAATATCATACATATATGTGTCCTAATTGTTGTATACAAATCCAGTTGCTCCCTCCATTTCAAATTATAAGGTGTTTCTTTTTGTTAATGTCATTTTTGCCCCCTCCTAATTGAAGTGCTGGACGTGCCCTTCGCGGATGCCAGAAAGGGTTTGTCCACGTAGCTGAGAGTGGCCATCTCCTTTGTTGAACCTCTCCGTCAGTTTGGTTGTTTTTCATTTATGTAATATCGAAACACTTGAGTTCATTAATTTGCTATGAATCTACAGCTGTTTTAGGTAAACCTTCTTTGGCGCTCGTTAGAAGCGTGTTGTCCGTTTGTTTGAACTCTTCTTCTTAATACAATAATACGCAAATCTTTTTCGTATTCGAGCAAAAACAGACATGACTCATGACCAGAAAAATATGAATGTAATCAGTTGATCCAGTCTCTATGGCAATTGGCACAACATCACTAGGTTGCCCGTTCAAACATTTCCTCTTTCAGAGAGTTAATTGGTGTCACTTCATATGACAAGGATCGCCATCTCGCTCAATTAAAGAGGCGAAGACTAAGATGAAGCACACCCATGGAATCGCCTCCATTGAGTCTCCTGGAAACTTTGTCGTTGCTATCATGGTTTAAGTCCAATAATGAGTTTATGTACGTGTAGACGTTTTGGCCAAACGACCGTGCAACAAACACAAACTAGCTGTAACGGCTGAAGTACCACCAGAAACTTCAGGTGGGTGGGTCATCAAGAGTCAGAACAAGTCAGAAGCACACTGCATACTCAAATCAATCATACTGAAGTGGCACGACTCATTCGTACGCACAGCAATTTCCTGGATCTTACAAGAGATGCAGGCAAGTGATTATAGCGAGTCTGCAGCCTTGTGGATGGAAAGCTTATAAATAAATGTCATTGTAATTTTCGTTTTAAAGAAACGCACAGAGCAGAGTGAATATGAGTTTGTGGGAAGCTACGGAGAGGGAGAAGCACCATGTAGCCGAGCGCGGGCTCGTCCCCGTCAGCACCGGCGACGTCCAGGTGCAGCACGACCATGGCGGCGCGGCCAAGACGGACGGCTTCGTTCGCCGGGACCAGTCATGGTGCTACTCCTGAACGACCAAGTGCATGCCATGCCATGCCAAGTGATGGAATTGTACGTACTAATTTGACGTCGAGCTCTGTTCTTGCTTGTTTCAGCCGGTACGCGAGCAGCGACATCCCCAGCGATCTCCTCGTCAAGGTGGGCGGCGTCAACTTCCACGTCCACAAGCACCCCATGGTGACCCGGAGCGCGCGCCTGGCCCGCCTCGTCGACGAGGACGAGGCGTCGTCGGCCCTGCTGCACCACGGCCCCGACGCCGCCGCCGTCACCGTGGTCGAGCTGCCGGACCTGCCGGGCGGCCACGGCGCGTTCGAGCTGGCCGCCAAGTTCTGCTACGGCGTGGTGGTGGACATCACGGCCGCCAACGTCGCCGTGCTCCGCTGCGCCGCCGAGTACCTGGAGATGACGGAGGAGATGGAGGAAGGCAACCTCGCGTTCCGCGCCGAGGCGTTCCTCAGCTACGTGGTGGCGTCCTCGTGGCGGGACTCCGTCGTCGTGCTCCGCGCCTGCGAGGGCCTCTCCCCTGGGCCGACGACCTCCAGCTCGTCCGCCGCTGCAGCGAGTCCGTCGCCGCGAAAGCGTGCACCAGCCCGAGGGCCGTGCGCTGGGCCTACGCCGGCGGCGGCAGGATGTCGTCGCCCAAGAAGCCGCCCATGGCTGCCGGCACGTCCTCCACCGGCGACAGCCCGCCGGCCGACTGGTGGGTGGACGACATCTGCGTGCTGAGGATTGATCACTTCGTGCGCGTCGTCACCGCCGTCCAGGCCAGAGGCATGCGACCCGACCTTATCGGCGCCGCCATCACGCGCTACGCCTCCAAATGGCTCTCCACCGCTGGCCTCATTAACAAGGAGAGCGCCGCGTCGCGTGGCGGCGGCGGCGTGCTCCAAATGGTCGTCGCCGGCGAGGCCGCCGATAACGCTAGCACCCCGACGGCGGCGGAGACGGCGGCGAGTGAGCAGCGGAGGATCGTGGAGAGCCTGATCAGCATCCTCCCCAGCAGAAGGACTGCGTCTCCTGCAGCTTCCTCCTCCGGCTGCTCCGCCTGGCCGTCGTCCTCAAGGCGGCGCCGGCGCTGGTCACGGAGGTGGAGAAGCACGTGGGCATGCAGCTCGACCAGGCGGCGCTGCCCGACATCCTCGTCCCTTCCTACCCCTACGCCGGCGGCCGCTCCGACGCCGCCGCGTACGACGTCGACCTCGTGCAGCGCCTGGTGGAGCAGTTCTTGGTGCAGGAGCAGTCCGGCCGGGGAAGGAGAAGCAGCAGCAGGAACAGCAGCAGCACAGCACCAAATCGCTGCGCGTGGCGAACCTCATCGACAGCTACCTCGCCGAGGTGTCCCGTGACCGGAACCTGTCCCTGGGCAAGTTCCAGGCGCTGGCGGAGTCGCTGCCGGAGCCGGCGCGCGCGTGCCACGACGGGCTGTACCGCGCCGTCGACGCCTACCTGAAGGCGCACCCGGCGGCGACCGAGCACGAGCGGAAGCGGCTGTGCCGCGCCGTGGACTGCGGGAAGCTGTCGCGGGAGGTGCGGTTCCACGCGGCGCAGAACGAGCGGCTGCCGCTCCGCGTCGTCGTGCAGGTGCTGCTGTCGGAGCAGGCCAAGATGGCCGCCGCGCTCGGCAGGGCGGGCAAGAAGGAGGACGACGTCAGCGCGCTCAGGCTGGAGGTGGAGAGCGTCAGCGCCAAGTACATGGAGCTGCAGCGCGAGGTGGAGCTCCTGCAAGGGCAGCTGGAGCGCGTACTGCCGCCGTCGGCCGCGGCGGCCAAGCAGCAGAACGTGTCGCCGTGGACCAGCGGGTGGAAGAAGCTCGGCAGACTCGGCAGGATTCAGGTGGAGCAGCCGGTGGTGGGGACGACGGCGTCACCCGACGAGACTGGGAGCAGGGAACCTCGCCGGAGGAGAAACTCCGCCTCGTGAGCTCTATGCAAGTTTAAGTAATGGATGGATAGTATTGGTGAACAAGAACAAGCAGCAGCTCGTGTTTGTGGTTGTAATAGAGGAGATCATATTTGTATACACAAATTATAGAATGGAAGATATTTAAAAAAGTTTTTTATTTGTATTTTTCTTTTTGTTAACAAGACAATCCGTTCTTTTCGTGAATAAAATATGATAAATGTTTTTAGAGTTTGTATAAATTTAAATTACGGTGTTGCAGTTGCAGACAGACACCATGCCGGCCATAGTCTTAGAGCCGGCATGCCTCTTCATTACCTGCTCATATAAAACAGAGCTCTGAAATGTTGGGCAGGATTGTATTCAGAAGAAGACAAGAAAAATCTGGAAGCCGCTGTTGATACAATGCTGAAGATCGCCATGAAGCTGTTGGAAGAAACAAACGGCGGGCAGCTGTTAATGGAGGCCAAACATGATGCTGAAGCAAGGAAACAACACCTGTAGCTCCCCATGTTCAGCTGTTTGATCTAATCTTTCTGGCTCTGTTGAGATGTAAGAGAGTTCTTAAGTAGTTCTGGTGTTAATCCCTTTGCTCCCCCCCTGTCCGATGCAGAGTGTCCCTTTTATTTTGGGTTGGCGCATGAATGTTATGTAGACCTTAATTCCCTCTTTTGCTTTCCTGTCTTGTAAGCTACAGTTCACTCCTTGTATTTCAAATAAAACAGAGCTCTGAAACAGAACAGAAAGAATTTCAATTGTTTCAGTTCATGAAGAGGAGAAGACGGCCAAAGGAAAAAAAATGCAATCCACTGAAACATGTACAACAGCATGAGGCATTCCAATATTGTGATAATAATATAATGGATGAAGAACTGCCGAAGCAGAGTAGAGCAGGACATTATTTTTAGACAATACAGACATGACCACTGAAGATATGTGACAGAAAAGTATTTGTAATGAAAAAAAATCCAGACATCTTATGCAAATAAAATATTATCTGTCAGTTAAGAAAAAATAATGAAATAGGAAGGTAATAGACAAAGTCATAGCGAAATTTGGTACCACAAAGAGGTGATCTCAAAAGAACTCTGTTGGTGAGCTCGGCAACACTAGGTAATACTGTATAAAAAGGCACAAATTCACAACATGCTGAAATGTCGAAGTAACTCTTGTCACAACTATATGCAGTTTTCAGGCTTAACTGCAAATAAATCCAATTGGACTACAGCATGCCTTGTAAATATTTGTCTACTACATGATGGTGTAAGTAAGAAATGCTATAAAAGGGAGAGTTCTAATATCAAAAGGTGTATGATTCTCCATGCCATCAGTGTAAGTTCCTAGGAGAAATGTAGGTGTGTGAGAGACTAACAGGACTCGTCAAAGTTGTCCCAAGAGAGAATATGAGGTTGCGTCCAAATGCATAGAGGACATTTGTCGCATATTCTCCCCAGCTTTTGAGGCCTTCAGATCATCCACGAAGTAAGTTCGCATCCTCTACGTCAAGATTTTAAGCTTTTGCAGATTAATTTTATCGCTCTTTCCGAGACACAGAGGGACTCTTTTCCCGACCATGTCCTCAAGAATTTTTGTGGGGGACGTGAATTTATCTGGCATGCAATGGCGCCACATGGTAGGTCAGGAGGCATTCTCCTAGGAGTTGACCTCTCTATCTTTGATATTGGTGCTATTGATGAGGGGGATTTCTATGTGAAGTTTACCCTCCGTTATAAGTCCAATGACTTTAAATTTAGCCTTTACACAGTGTATGGGCCGGCACAACCTCAGAATAAGCATGCCTTCCTCTCGTGAGCTTGCAAACACCTGCTCCAGGGAATCACTGCCTTTTATAATTGGCGGTGACTTCAATATTATGCGAGCACCTGAGGAAAAAAGTGCCGGGGATTTTGACAGTACATGGCCAAACCTTTTCAACGCCGTCATTGAATCCCTAAATTTAAAGGAAATATCTATGATCGGCAGCCAAGTACACTTGGGCTGGACACAGGGGATAACCCAACTCTCGAGAAATTAGATAGAGTTCTCGTTAGTACGAATGGGAACTCATGTTTCCCTTATCCTCGGTTCAAACTAGAGACCGAAACATATCGGATCATTCTCTTTTAGTCCTCGATCTTGGCTCCTCTACTCATCGATCGCGAACCGGCCCTTTAAATTTGAGAGGGGCTGGCTCCTCGAGAGGGCTTTTTACGATATGGTGGCCCGGATCCGCAAAGCTGAAACCTCGGGCTCTAGCCCACTCGAGCGCCGGCAAAATCAAGGTCGACGACTAAGGCAATACCTAAGAGGTTGGGCTAGACATACAGCTGGGTCTTATAAAAAGAAAAGAAAAACCCTGCTTTGTCTCTTCTCGAGAATCTTGATAACAAAGCCGAAAATGGTGGCCTTTTCGGATCGGGAAATTGACCTCAAGCAATATCTTAAAGAACGCCTGGTCAATCTCTTAAGAGAAGAAGAAATCAAATGGTACGAGAGGGCCAAAGTCAAAACCTTGCTTCAAGGGGATGCTAATACAAGGTTCTTTCACCTGATGGCTAATGGCCGACATCGCAAACAAAGATATTTATAAACTTGAAGATGATCAGGGTGTTGTTGTAGGTGATGATCGCCTCAAGAGCCACATTACAAATTACTATAAAAACCTTTTGGACCTCCGAAAACCTCTAACATCACACTCTCGGAGGATTTCACTAATGATATTCCGCAAGTTTCCCCAAAGAGAACGACATCTTGACTACCACCTTCACCGAATCTGAAGTGAGGGAGGTCAGTATTCCAAATGGAGCATAATAAAGCTCCCGGGCCCGATGGCTTCCCCGCTGAATTTTATCGAGTCTTACGGAGGGTGATCAAAGATGATCTCCTTTCCCTATTCCATGAACTACATAGGGAAACCCTCGACCTTTTTAGCCTTAATTTTGGAATTGTCTCTCTAATTCCAAAGACTCGAAATGCCAACACAATTCAACAAAGATGACCTATTTGTGTACTTAATGTGAGCTTTAAAATATTCACAAAGGTTGGCACTAACAGGCTTAATAAGGTGGCCAAAACTGTGGTGAGTCTGACTCAGACGGCTTTTATGCCAGGCAGGAATATCATGGAAGGGGTTGTTATACTTCATGAGACCGTCCATGAACTGCACACTAAAAAGAGAGACGGTGTTATCCTCAAAATTGACTTTGAAAAGGCCTATGATAAGGTCAAATGGTCTTTCCTACACCAAACATTGCGAATGAAAGGGTTCTCCCAAAAATGGTGTAGGTGGATTGACACTATGGTCTCGGGAAGTGTGGGAATAAAGATCAACGATGAAGTTGGCCCTTATTTCCAAACCAAACGGGGACTAAGGCAAGGCGACCCGATGTCCCCAATATTATTCAACATTGTAGCTGATATGCTAGCCCTACTAATTAATTTTATCCTCTACGAAGTAAGTTCGCTGATTTAGCCGGGGTTTCTTCTACTCGCGTTTTCTACTCGCGTTTTCCGGCTCCAAGGTCAGTGCCGAAGGATAGAAAATTCAAACTACGTCGTGGACAATGGGGGATGTCCCCCGTTGCTCTAGCCACCTCCACTCGGCGGGCGCTGCGGCGGATCACGGCAAAGAACTCAGGAGGGAGGGATCAGGAGCAAATCAAGGAATTGATGGTGACATCGATGCATGACTTGATGGAGTTCCCGTCCTCCCATCTCTGTGAAGGATCGGGGAGATTTTGGGACTCGGAATCCGACTCGGATTGTGAAGACCTTGGAGATGCAGAGACTTGTGCAATTCAGGAGGACCTGCACCGGCGGTCGGAGGCGTCCATCCCTGCTGCCTCATCCGTTCGGTCGGCGGCGACGCGGAAGAGCCTGACCGCGGCGTCTTCACTCCCGCCGCCGAGTCGCGTTCAGGCACCTTGGAAGCGCATTTGGAGAGGCCCTCGCCAGATCGCCGGATCACCCCACCGGCCACCATTGGCGACCTCCTCCTGCCGGCGTTGGCGAGCACGGCTGGACGCCGGCGAGATCCACAAAAGGCGGGATTTCAAATTTCGAAACTCGTTCCAAGGTCAGGGCCGGCGGTGCCAAACCGGACTGCGACCAGAACCCGTGCCGAGCCATGTTGGGCCAAGCCCAAGCAGTGTCGGGTCAATCTGACCCTCTTCCAGGCGCAGGCGCGGCATCCCTTCCACATCGCTACACCAACGCCGCCGTCTCACCGCGCCATCATCGCCGCGGCTCCATCTGCACCGCATCCTCCCTACTGCCGCGGCCGCCGCCCACGGCAACCTCCGCGTCCCCTACCGCGGCGTCGATGGCGGCGGAGGGTTCGCCGCGAGGGGCGTGGCCCTACTCGTGGTCCTCGGAGCTGATCGCCCGCCGAGGGCGCGGTCGCCTCCACCGAGGGGCCGGACGGAGGGCAGGGGCCCCGGTCCCGCGCCCAGGCGCCAGGCCGGGTCGTGGGGCTGCGACGACGGCTGGTCGCGGACCTGGTCGCGGCGCCCACGGACCTCCACTGCCGGGGCTCGGGCGCCGGGCGCCCATGGCCCCGTGGTCGCGACGCCCACGGCAACAACGACCCGAGCGTCCGGCCAACGAAGCTGCGGAAAGGCAAGACGCCCCTCGCGCTGAGGATGACGCTGCTACTCGGCCACAGGGCGGAGGTGGAGGACGTAGTCGTGCCGTCCCTGCTAATGCGGACTCCCCGGATCAGGTTGAAGACGACGAGCAGGGCAAGCAAAAGAGGAAGCGCAAGGAGCAGACGGTGAAGCTGGCGTGCACTATTTGCACGGAGATGCATTATACCAGTCAGTGCCCTTTGCTGCGAGGGCCAAAACCTTCAGTGGCCTTCTGTGGTGCAGCGGATGACGGAATGGGCTTCTTCCAGATACAGGCGGCACGCACCAACCACATTGTCTCTCATATCCAATCCTCTGTGGCGGCACTTATTACAGTGGAAGCTGGTGAAATTTTAGCACAGCTGCTCCTGTCAGAGCTAGCCCGAATCGTCCCCATTCGGTGGGAGTGGGAGGTTCAGGAGCTAGACGCCACCTCGTTTGTGGTGCCGTTCCCGAGTAAAGATGAGTTGCACCGCATGACTGAAATTCGCACCATCACCACAAGAAACAAAGAGGCCACGCTTATTTTTGAAGAATTCATAGATGATGTACAGCCAATTAAAGTACTGGATCAGGCTTGGGTCACTGTTTCCAAGGTGCCCCGGATTCTTCGGTCTTTTCTACCTTTGTGGGCAGTTGGGACAATCATTGGGTCCACCCTAAAGGTAGACATGGCACATCTACGTGCCACTGGTCAGGTTCGCATACTAGTTGCAGTTTTTAATGCTCAGAACATCCCCAAGCATGCTGACGTTTGTGTTGGAAACAACATTTACCGTCTCTTTTTTAAGCCTGACGAAGCTTTACAGTTGGAGACCTTTGATCCAGAGGAGGAGGATGATCTGACTGATGGTGACAATGATAATAATTTTGGCGGACAGGACCACGCTATGGAGGATGCGGAGGCCCCCAACCCTCCTAACCCACAGCATGATAACACATCCTCCAGTACGGCTCAGGCTCCTTCTCAGTCCCAGGACGTGCACCCACAGCGCCAAGCAGCTCTGGTTGATGAGAGTTTGGATTTGGCGTGCATGCAACTGATTAATGAAATTAGTTTGAAAGTCATGCTTGAGCGAGATGATGGGGAGGTTAGGAAACCTTATTCTCCTCTGACTGAGGAGGAGTTGGCAGCTTACAGGGACTTGGTGGAGCCATCGAGCCAAGTTTCACCTTTGCAGGAATCGGCAGCGGACTCCATGACACCGGCTTTGGTCAATGGGGGGACTCGACGACGCCTTTGTCCCCCCTGTCGACTCTGTCGGCTGATCCAGCTGCACCGACGCCCGTCATCTGCGGCTCGCCGGTGAGGGGGGCGCCATCTCTGCCCCCTCGCCCGGTAGGCGCCTCTGCTGGCCGACCCTTCCAGCGCCGATGAGCCGCCGCCGACGAGACGCCGCCTGAGGGGCGTTCCAGACTGCCCCCCTCGGCCCCCCGACGGCACCACCGCACAGCCGGGCATCGCCTTCCGCCCAGCAGTGCGTTTCACCGCAAAGACTTGGTGCCGCCGACGACGCCGGCCGAACTAACTCCGGCGGCTCTGAGCGCGCTTTCGTCGGGCGGGGCGAGCGCCACGCCACTCGCCACCACTCCCTCGTCGACGCAACTGCCTCGTGGGGGGCATGCCGGGCGCCATCCCGACGGGAGCCGAGATGGGCTCCTGTGCCGCATGCTGACCGCTGTGTCGGCTGCTGGACTCACTCCGGAGTCGGGCATGGGGGCTCTACTACCACCAATACCTCAAGCGCTGCAGGTGGTAGCGCTCTCGGTCGAGGAGAGCCAGTGGGTCAGACGACCACGCTTGAGGCGGCGCAGAGGCGTCGTTGCTGCTGCGGTGCCTCTTCGACTAACGGTGGAGGCTACTGCAACGATGGAGGCTGCGGTGGCTGACACCGCGAGGCTGCCCCCTTTTGGCGGCCACCAAGCTGCGTCGGAGTGTGAGATGTGCGGCGAATGCGGATGAACACATCATGCGAGAAGGCTTGCCGATTGGCGGCAAAAAAGAACCTCGACAACGCAGGTGTGTCCTTTACGCATTTTTCCGATTCTCGTATTATTTCGAACCTTAATAGCGTAGGCATTAATCTTCGCTCTTCTTCGGATTCAGTTAATTTAAAAAATCTAGAAGTTGATAGGTTGATCCTCCAAGCTAATAAAAAGAAGGGTTGGAAACCATCCGTTAGCTCCCACCTTGATTCCGATGAGGACGGGGAAGCTCAACTTGAAGCGGTTCTCGGCCACGTTTGTGGTAATTCAAATGAGAACATGCTTTGGAGGTGGAGAATGATCAAATTATCGATCTCTCTCCCCCCCGTCCGTCGGAAGAAGAAATATAATAATGCCAAGAAGTTTAAAAATGGCAAACTTCCGACCAAGCCAAAAACTCCTTCAAAATTATTTTTTAAAATGAAGGGAGTATTCGGAATAGCAGAGGTCTTCGAGACTTGGCTAAACACAGATATTTGGCGAGAACTGGTCAAGGAGGAGCAAATTAATTTTATCGCTCTTTCCGAGACACGGAGGGACTCTTTTCCCCGACCATGTCCTCAAGAATTTTTGTGGGGGACGTGAATTTATCCGGCATGCAATGGCGCCACATGGTAGGTCGGGGAGGCATTCTCCTAGGAGTTGACCTCTCTATCTTTGATATTGGTGCTATTGATGAGGGGGATTTCTATGTGAAGTTTACCCTCCGTTATAAGTCCAATGACTTTAAATTTAGCCTTTACACAGTGTATGGGCCGGCACAACCTCGAATAAGCATGCCTTCCTCTCGAGCTTGCAAACACCTGCTCCAGGGGAATCACCGCTTTTATAATTGGCGGTGACTTCAATATTATGCGAGCACCTGAGGAAAAAAAGTGCCGGGGATTTTGACAAGACATGGCCAAACCTTTTCAACGCCGTCATTGAATCCCTAAATTTAAAGGAAATATCTATGATCGGCAGCAAGACACTTGGGCGGACACGGGATAACCCAACTCTCGAGAAATTAGATAGAGTTCTCGTTAGTACGGAATGGGAACTCATGTTTCCCTTATCCTCGGTTCAAACTAGAGACCGAAACATATCGGATCATTCTCTTTTAGTCCTCAGTACTGGCTCCTCTACTCATCAGACTGCGAACCGGCCCTTTAAATTTGAGAGGGGCTGGCTCCTCAGAGAGGGCTTTTACGATATGGTGGCCCAGATCCGGCAAAGTGAAACCTCGGGCTCTAGCCCACTCGGCCCTGGCGGTCAAGGTCGACGACTAAGGCAATACCTAAGAGGTTGGGCTAGACATACAGTTGGGTCTTATAAAAAGAAAAAAAAACCCCTGCTTTGTCTCTTCTCGAGAATCTTGATAACAAAGCCGAAAATGGTGGCCTTTCGGATCGGGAAATTGACCTCAAGCAATATCTTAAAGAACGCCCGGTCAATCTCTTAAGAGAAGAAGAAATCAAATGGTACGAGAGGGCCAAAGTCAAAACCTTGCTTCAAGGGGATGCTAATACAAGGTTCTTTCACCTGATGGCTAATGGCCGACATCGCAAACAGCATATTTATAAACTTGAAGATGATCAGGGTGTTGTTGTAGGTGATGATCGCCTCAAGAGCCACATTACAAATTACTATAAAAACCTTTTTGGACCTCCGTAAACCTCTAACATCACACTCTCAGAGGATTTCACTAATGATATTCCGCAAGTTTCCCCAGTGGAGAACGACATCTTGACTACCACCTTCACTGAATCTGAAGTGAGGGAGGCTGTATTCCAAATGGAGCATAATAAAGCTCCTGGGCCCGATGGCTTCCCCACGGAATTTTATCAGGTCTTCTGGAGGGTGATCAAAGATGATCTCCTTTCCCTATTCCATGAACTACATAGGGAAACCCTCGACCTTTTTAGCCTTAATTTTGGAATTGTCTCTCTAATTCCAAAGACTCGAAATGCCAACACAATTCAACAGTACAGACCTATTTGTGTACTTAATGTGAGCTTTAAAATATTCACAAAGGTTGGCACTAACAGGCTTAATAAGGTGGCCAAAACTGTGGTGAGTCCGACTCAGACGGCTTTTATGCCAGGCAGGAATATCATGGAAGGGGTTGTTATACTTCATGAGACCGTCCATGAACTGCACACTAAAAAGAGAGACGGTGTTATCCTCAAAATTGACTTTGAAAAGGCCTATGATAAGGTCAAATGGTCTTTCCTACACCAAACATTGCGAATGAAAGGGTTCTCCCAAAAATGGTGTAGGTGGATTGACACTATGGTCTCGGGAGGAAGTGTGGGAATAAAGATCAACGATGAAGTTGGCCCTTATTTCCAAACCAAACGGGGACTAAGGCAAGGCGACCC
The DNA here is from genome assembly GCA_015844335.1 of Chrysopogon serrulatus. Classification (NCBI taxonomy): domain Eukaryota; kingdom Viridiplantae; phylum Streptophyta; class Magnoliopsida; order Poales; family Poaceae; genus Chrysopogon; species Chrysopogon serrulatus. Next base: position 201,685 of record JADLZL010008225.1, on the reverse strand, counting down.
GATGTCCCCAATATTATTCAACATTGTAGCTGATATGCTAGCCCTACTAATTAATAGGGCGAAAGCCGAAGGGCAGATAAGAGGTATTCTCCCAGACCTTATTGACGACGGATTGTCTATCCTCCAGTACGCTGATGATACTATCCTATTCATCGATCATGACCCGCACAAGCAATCAACCTCAAGTTGTTGCTATGCGCTTTTGAACAATTGTCCGGGCTTAAGATCAATTTTCACAAGAGTGAAATCTTTTGCTACTGGGCGCGGCAAAGAAAATGGAGGAATACTATACCACGCTGTTCGGATGCAATGCTTTGGGAAATATCCTTTCCGATACTTAGGGATCCCCATGCACCACCGGCAACTCCTCAACTCTGAATGGAACATGATTGAAACTCGGTTCCAACAGAAACTCTCTTCTTTGAAAAGCAAAATGTTTATCCTATGGAGGAAAGCGTCTGATCTTACTCAATTCTGTCCTCAGTAGCCTACCCATGTTTATGATGTCCTTCTTTGAGATCCCTAAAGGCGTCCTCAAAAAGCTTGATCAATACAGAGCACGCTTCTTCTGGCAGGGATCCTCGAACAAACATAAGTATAGACTTGCCAGATGGGACATATTATGCCGTCCCAAGGATCAAGGGGGCCTTGGCATCCTTGATTTGGAATTACAAAATAAATGCCTATTGACCAAGTGGATAGTTAACCTACTAAACACAGATGGTCTTTGGCAGTCTATGCTGAGGAAAAAATATTTGACATCTAAAACACTCACCCAAGTCAGCGCTAGACCTAACGACTCGCACTTCTGGCGTGGTCTCATGCGTATTAAAGATGAGATCCTGGGGATTGGATCCTTCAAGATTAATGATGGAACTAGTGCGAGGTTTTGGGATGATACATGGGTAGGGAGTGAGCCACTAAAGGTGAGTTACCCATCTTTATATGGGATTGTACGAGACCCTCATGCTACTGTAGCAAAAGTGATGGCCACAAGGCCCTTGAATATATCCTTTAGAAGGGCTCTCGTAGGTAACAACCTTTCTCGGTGGCACAACCTCGGTAGCGAAGATTGTCCATATACAACCGGACCATGGGAGGGATCACTTTAAATGGAGCTTGACCAAATCTGGGTCTTTTTTCGGTTTCCTCCATGTATCACTATTTAATAGATACCCCTACACCCTTCCGCCATAAGAAAATTTGGAAGTTGAAGATCCCCCCTAAAAATTAAAATCTTTCTATGGTTTCTTCAAATGAGGCGTCATATTGACAAAAAAGATAACCTCGCTAGGAAGAATTGGAAAGGAAGTCAACAATGCATAAGCCGCAACAGGAATGAGACCATTCAGCACCTCTTCCTTGACTGTCCTTCTGCTAGAATGATTTGGAGGATTATTACCTTCGCTACCGGGCTATCCCCACCAAGTTCTATCGCCCATATGTTCGGCAGTTGGCTTAATAATCAACATAGAAAAGTCAAAGATCTTATCTGGGTGGGAGTAGCTGCTATTTGCTGGGCTATCTGGAGATGCCGAAATGATGTTATTTTTAACAAAAAAGAAATATAATTCTATTTTGCAGGTTATCTTCAGAGGGGCGCACGGGGCTGCGTTTCGGGCCAAGCTACAAATAATGTGATGAACAAGCACAGAACACACTCATCGCCATCAGCAAACGCTTAGAGATTACTGCTTTAGATCTCTCGCATAATGGATGGAAATTTTTCTTGCGTGTGTGTTAGGAACTTGTTCAGACTTTATTTTCTCTCTTTGTGAGTGCTTGTTTTACTTGGGCTGTGTACATCCTCGGATGTAGAGGCCGGATATTTAATAAAATTATCCATTGTCGAAAAAAATACCCTCTTTCACTCTGATGGCATCGCCATTCAAACTCCTCTTTGCACATAGAACATCGGGTGTCATTGGCCGTATTTCTGTAAGAAGCCTTTCTTAGATGTCCACAAATTTTTGAAAATATTATAGGAGAGCGCTATACAAATTCTTGGCTGTTGTTGTTCAAGGATCAGGCATCAAATGAACATGCCGATGAAATCCCCTTAGATTGGAAGGGATTGAGATGGATTAAATCTCCTATAAGGTCTTGTTTGACTGTACGCAAATACACCACTGTCCATACGGTTTGAGGGGATTAACGTGAAATTTGAACTAAAATACCCTATAATCCTTCTCAAACCATATGAATTGAAGTGTATTTAGATGCAACCAAACAATCCCTAAGTCAAAACCCGCTAACCCACCATAACCCCTTTGATTTTGGCATCAAATGAATAGGCCCATGAATTTCTCAATGAGTTAGGCCCTAAGGTGTGATTAGAGAACCAAGAGGCATGAATAGCATCTTAGCACTATGTTAGTAAAATTTTTCTCAATATTTGTTAGAAGAGTCGCAACACACTGACACAACATTCACCGGTTCTAGCCGCCACATGCATCTCTTATCATGGATAAACCTAGGCTAGCTAGATCCACTTCCACCCAACGAACAAAATCGACAATCCAGATTCTCTGACTTTTCTTCAGAAAAGTCACAAGTAGCTTTCTTGGTGACAGATGCCATTCATTTACAATCCAACGGTGGTTGTTCATCTCAGCTCTCCCATTGTAGGCCTGTCCAGCCCAAACATGAAAAGTAGCCCAAATAAAGCCCAGACAGGAAAAGACATGTAGTTTACACAAATACCATTTTAGTGTGAAACTAAAATAGGATTAATTCACTTAAATATTTTTAACAGTTCCACACTAATAAATAGTTTTCATCAATAGTCGCCACTGCAGCATATAAATGTGTACAGTTAGCTACAGAACTATCAAGGCTAAAAACCAAAATAATCACCATTCAAGCATTCCATTATCACGCAGGTGCTCAATAATAATCATGTCAAAAGAAAAAAAATGTCCCATGTGATAGCAGCTAATAAATTAAAGTTCTAACAAAGATCTTGAATTATAATTGTGTAATGTTGTAATTCCGTTTGTTTTTTCCACGCGTTTCTTTTTCAATAAAAATCCTGCAGGGGCCTCGGCCCCTCCAGTTCAGTAAAAAAAAAAAAAAGATCTTGAACGGCCAGGTTAGAGAATTCACTAGGACCTCTGCAAAAGCAAACGAACAGTTAGAAAAATATTGACACTAGCTCTACAAAATTTAAGAGGAGCAATATTGAAAGTATCGAATCTGTGAAGCTAGTGAATGCAAAGGGATTTTGAGACTTATGAACAATATAATAGTGAGATAGGGAGGGGTTTTTTGGAGTAGTATCACAGCAAGCAAGATGATGATGAGACGCCGATCATCAGGCTGTAAGTGCGTCAGTCGCCACACTATTTCAACCACAACACCAGGTTCAGTCATGGCGCCTTCACAACAAAACTTCGAACGACGACGACGACTGCAGTACAACCAGGCGCGACGACTGCAGCGGGCGTGATGAGTGGAGCAAACGCAACCATGAGCACGAACTAGCGGCGGCGGCAAAAAGCTTGGCTTCTGTAATTTTCCATGCCAAAAGCAGCCTTCGAGCGATGAAGCAATGGTCTTCCTTCCGTCCCTCAACCAGGAAATGGACCTTTTATGAGGCCTAGGTTTTACTTGTGGGCTGAGCAAGCTGGCAAGGGAGAAATCAGCAGTGGCCAGGAGCCGTTGGTTCGTGTATGGATGGCGTCAGACATGCCCACGTGTGACTTTTGTGAAGGACTTCAGAGAATCTGCATTGCAAAATCAGATCGGGATGAATCGTGTTATCATACCACGCTGGAAATTGGCGGAACCAAAATTGAATGAGGAACGTGTTATCATTCCACAATCACGCTGGAAATTGGCTGTGTTATCATATCACGGTCTTTTCTTGCTTGCAGCTTACCCTCCTGTCATCGTCGGCCTTTGGAGATGCAGTGTTGTGCAGGTGGGGATGAGCTAAAGACGAGAGGTGAGGGAACCGCAGCCAAAGAAAAATCCTTTTATGGGCCGGAACTGCATAGAAAAATGGGTTTATGGGCTGGAGCTACACAGAAAAATAGGATTGTGGCTAGCGATGGTGAGAGGCGATGATGGTCAGCAAGGGTATGGGAAGATCACGAACAAATGGCATGACTCCTGCACGATGGCTTTTTCGGGAGATTTGGCGATGAACTTTGGTCTTTTTAGTTGTATGATCAAGGATTAAGATACTCTGTTAGTTAGATTCTTCCCATACCTGTGTGGAAACATGAATTATATGGACGAACTACTAAAGATATATTAGCTGATATATGGGGCCAGGACCGTGGCTCCTTGCTTGCCTCCTTAGCTTGTACATCACTCCATAACTCCAAATGTGCGGGATTGTTTTTTTTTTCTTTTTGAAGTTTCCGCGTAGTTTGGTACACTCATGAGCAATATAATAAACAATTTCCACGACACTAAACATTAGATGGTGACGATTTCAATGACTTGACTGAGTTCTGACGCCAGTAAGAGCATCTCCAACTACTCCTTATCTCAACTTGCTATCTCTTAAAATTTGCTAAAAGTCTCTAATTCCTTCTCCAACAACTCCTTATATTGACTTGCTAAATTTACAACTTGCTATCCAAGAGGTCCGCACTGCGGAGAGTTACGCGCGCGTACGTGACTTCCTATCGCGAAATTCGTCGCTCCGCCGCGGCTGACCCGCGCTCGCGTGCTTCTCCCGCGCGCGCGAAATTCGTCGCTCGGCTCCCGCCATCCCTCGTCGGAATTCGTCGCTCGTCATATCTTCATCTTCCCGTCTCCGAAGAAGAGCAGGCGAGTTATCTTCCCAGGCGCGCGTCAGCAAGGGGTCGCTGCCATCTCCTCTGATCTTCCCTGGCGCGACGAAGACGAAGAACGGGGACGGAAGCCGTCAGGAAGCCGCCGTCTCCTCCGATCTTCCCTGCCACCGTCTCCTCCTATCTTCCGAGCCGCCGTCTCCTCTGATCTTCCGAGCCGCCAGGAATCAGGCACGCGCGCCGCCGTCTCCGCTTCGACCAGGCCGGCCGTCGATCAGGTAGACACAGGTACGTACTCGCCTACTCGTTCTCCTGCCATGCATAATCGTCCAGGCCGTGTTAATTATTTGTTGATCTGCACTCTGTGTATTGTTGGTGTTGAGTAGATGCAATCTGTGTTAGTTCTCCGCTTCGACCAATTAGTTAATCGTCCAGACCTTTCCTGATCTGAAATCTGTGTTAGTTCTTTTTTACCTTCGTATTGTATGAGTACTTCAGTTTGTATTTTAAATTCAGCAGAACGTTTCACTGTTATTCTTTGTTATATGAAAACAATCCTCCAAGTATGAGTTAATTCATTACTGTTTTCAGATATGATTTATTTGGTTCTGTATAAGTGCAGGTGTGTATGGCCGGCTAACTTTCTTTCTGCTGCTCATCTGATTCTGCACGTTGCATGATCGGCAACAGGGCATTGTCTGTCTGTCGCTGTTTTCTGAAACCTGACCGGCAACGGGACCTGCAGCTCGAATCAGTGTCCAGCAGCAGCACCAGCTCCGATCCAACCAGTGGCCGGCAACAGCACCTGCTCCAACCAGTGGCCGGCACAACAGCATCAGCTGACTAAAGTTCAGAATGATGGCCGGCAAGAAAACCAGCTCGTACTTGAAGATTGACACTGAAACGTCGCGACGGCGATGGAAGAGTCAGGTGGGTTTACCAAGTGAGAATACCAATCTATTGGAGTTGGTTCTTTTTTTCACTTGTCAAACAATTTACCAAGTTGCTAAACCATAAGATATAGCAAGTGAGTTTTACAAAACTCTTGGAGATGCTCTAACGAACCTTAATATAAAAATAACAACAAACCGTCGACCCATACGCCTGCATTCATTAAAACATTACATATCTCACTACCTGTACCTACCATGCTGTATGTATCTTGTATTCTTGTGCCATTTGGAAGAATCTAACTAAAAAAAAGACAGTACCACCATTGTGGCGCAACAGTTGGCGGGCACAGCGTTCTCCGAACAACTGACGTACGGCTAATCCTCTGTTAGCGGTAAAAATTAAACAAAAAAAAATGCGAGAACCACTTTCACAGGAAAGAAAAAGTACAACTCCATTTAGCAGCGCTAAGAAAAAAAAAAAAAAAAAATCTTCTAGAGTACATATACGGACGGAGCAAATAATCTTGCTCCGGCCTACTCCCCCCGTCCCAAAATAGATGATGTTTTTGGGTGTTAGTCTTACAAGTTTGACTTGATTTATAGAAAATACGTATAATATTTATATCTCTAAATAAATTTGTTAAAAAACTAGATCTAAAGATCTTTTCAACAATACTAATTGTGATACTAATCAATGTTATTTACTATTTTTAAAAATTACCGGCAATCGTTTCTCGGGAAACGAGAACGACATTCTTTTTGGGACGGAGGGAGTACTTTGAAAATTAAAGCAGTTCTGGTAAAAGTTAGAATGTCGTACAACATCGAGAGCGGCTCTGCTTGGATGGTTTTTGTTGGCGTCATGGTGAAAGGGCTCTTTAGCCAGCGAGCGCTTGGATGCATGGTCATTGGTCACAGGCTCCCATCACCTAGGCCAGCAAATCCCGCCGCAGACAGGCGATAGAACAAGATACATTTCTTGGTCGTCAGTGCGTTGGCCGTCGACAGCTTTTGGCCACAGCATATTCACTTCATCCTGGCCCGATATATTCACAGCTGAGCTGAATACATGGCACAAGAACAGAAACATTAGCTCGGTCCAACCTCATGGCTGCAGCTAAATGACCAAGCACAGTTGACAAATAGTTTTTACACTACTGGAAACAGGCAATTTGCCGAGTGTCCCGGACACTCGGCAAACACCAAAAACACTCGGCAAGCGGTTTGCCGAGTGTAACACTCGGCAAAGAACTCACGGTAAAAATTACCGGCAAAAGAGCGATTTGCCGAGTGTTTTTTTATCGACACACTCGGCAAACGTTTTTGCCGAGTGTCGACACTCGGCAAAGTGGCTAACGGAGGTCAAACGGCGGGTTTTGCCGAGTGTTTTTTTAAAAACACTCGGCAAGCGTTGAAGATTTGCCGAGTGTTTTTTTAAAACACTCGGCAAATATTGGAAGATTTGCCGAGTGTTTTTCTTGACACTCGGCAAACCCCTGCTCCCAGGTGAACAGGAATGGTCGATTTGCCGAGTGTTTTTAGAAAACACTCGGCAAATCGACCATGCAAAGCAATTTTTTTTTGTTTTTCCATTAAATCCACACATATATCATATATCACACATATATCACAAATCACACACATCTCACATGTATATATATATATATATATATATATATATATATATATATATATCACACACATATCCATCCACACATGTCTCATATTGCTCACAATATATATATCACTATCATCTCACAAAACCAACACAATCACAAGCCCACAAATAGTCCATCACACTCACAAGTCCATGAAAGTTGTCGAAAACAAACACAAGTCCTCACATGTCATAGGTCCATCACAACCATAAGTCCGAAAGAGAATAACAATACAAATCATGGCGACGGCCCAAGGTTAGAAGGCCCTATGTGAGATCCTCCCAGTGACTCTCCAAAAACACGAGGCCCATCATTCGATCCCGTTGATGGAGGCTGCACATAAGAAAAGATGTTGCATGTGTGACTAAAATTAAATCATACAAGACTAAAGTATCTATTGGCCACTAGGTTGCAAGTATTGTAGTTGTTTGACTCTAAGCGTAAATGTATAAACCAAAATGGTCATATACTCACTGGAGTAAAGTGTAGCTGAGGTGGGACCGGGACCATAAGTGTAGGTGGAGCGAGGAGCATCTGAGGCAGAGGTGGTGCACCCTCAATGCCTCCCCCAAGGCTTTGCATGTACGGAACCATCTCCGCCATCCTTGCCTCTATCTGCCTCGTCCGTTCTTCATGGGCTGCCCGCTCGGCGACCCGCTCCGCGTCCACCCTCCGCTGGTACTTCTCCCGCTGCCTCCTCTCTTCTTCCAGCGCCGCCTATAAAATTCAACCCACATGTTAATATTGTAGAGATAAGGTATGATTAAATTAATGAACGACAAATACAAGACAAATAACCTCGAGTGCTTCCACCCGGTGCTGTGTAGGGCTAGGCCTAGGTCGTATGCCCGGAGCCCCGCTCGTGCTCCTTGCTCGAATCTGGGAGAGGTTGGGCGTGGAAGCTGTGTCGATCACGCCGTCGCCCAACCAGTACCGCCCATGCTTCTTGCCTCCTCCCACCCTCATGACAATTTCTGCATCAAGGTCATGGGTGCTCGGATCGTAATCTGGGCCATGTACTTCCCTTGCCATCGACGTGTACTCGGTGAGGCGGCTGTGGATGCTCGGATTGGTATACGCCTCCGGTGGGTCATCTGGGTTGTAGCTGACGTCGGACTTAGCCTTGCCCTTATGTGCCATGGAGTATGCCATGAACTCGGTGCAAGGCTAGCCCTCGTGTGCATTTGACTGCAACCAAATTAACAAGATTATTAGAATACATGTCTTATTATACTTTAGAGTACATAAACGAATTCGCGTACCCATGTTTGCGCGTATCCTCTGAGGCTACGGCTTCCTTGGTGGTGTGCTGGACCTTGCATCTGAAGACGCCGCTCCCGACAAGTGTTGTGCTGGTCCACCCACCCCTCGCTGCACCACTTGCTCAATCCATATGTGGTAGTCATGACTCTTCATCCCTAAGACTTTTAGAGTATCTAATTTGACCCCCCTCCTCAGATTTGCTGCATACCCATCAGGGAACGTCAATGACTGGATCCATTCTAGCACTTCCCTCCTCTAGGGCTTCTTCAGGACGAAATCGACATCTGGCTTTGTCCAGTTCTTGCCACGTCTAGAAGGTCTCATTTCTTGCTTTGGTCTATCACATAACATTGCTAGATCCACTCTAGCCTTAATGTTGTCCTTTGTCTTATCAGTTTCCATCAGTGTTGCCCAAAGTGTCTCGGTAATATTCTTCTCAGTGTGCATTACATCAAGGTTGTGTGGAAGGAGCAGATCATCATAATAGGGGAGCCGAGTCAAGCCGGACTTATGAGTCCACATATGTTGCTCACCATATCCCACAAATTGATGTGGACCTTTGCCGTCATTGAACACGAGAGCATCTATCTGAGCATGAACCTTGGCACTAGTCCTCATTGGCGGTGCTTCCTCTGTCACTACGACACCTTTCGTAAAATTCTTGATGTCTTGTCTGAATGGATGGGAAGGAGGTAGGAATTGCCGATGCTTGTCGAACGACGAGAACTTGCTGCCCTTTTGCAACCAAATGAACCTCACAGCCTCCTTGCATATCGGACATGGGTACTTCCCGTGAACACACCAAGCTGAAAACATCCCATACGCCACGAAGTCGTGTAGGGAGTACTGGTAGCACACATACATTTTGAAGTTTCTTTTCGTAGCTCGGTCGTATGTCCATACACCATGCACCCAAGCATCGATCAATTCATCAATCAGAGGCTCCATGAGCACACCCGTATTATTCCCCGGATGCCCTGGAATTATCAAGGACAAGAATACATACTTGCTTTGGAAGCATACGCCAGGGGGAAGATTCAGGGGGATAACAAAAACGGGCCAACATGAGTATGGAGCAGCCATCATTCCAAAAGGATTGAACCCATCCGTTGCCAACGCAACACGTACATTTCGAGCCTCTTTTGCTTTCTCTTTATGCTTGCCATCAAAATGGATCCATGCCTCACCATCGGATGCATGTACCATCTTGTCAGGATTGTATCGTTTGCCGTTTTTGTGCCATGTCATCTGTTTAGCAGACTCCTCGGTCATGTATAGCCGTGGGATCCGCGGCATGAAGGGAAGGTGCCTCACCTGAGTTACGGGGATCGCAAACTGCCTCTTCTGTCCTTCACTAAGACTTACACTTCGGACAGTATTTTGCGTCCGCGTGTTCTTTCCTAAACAGGACACACCCATTCGGACAAGCATCTATCTGGTCATACGGCATCTTTAGTGCACGAAGTAGCTTCTGTGACTTGTACATGTTCTTGGGCATAATGTGACCCTCTGGAAGTATGGTACCAACAACTGTCAGCAGAGTATCGAAGGCGTCTCGACCCAAGCTATATTGGGACTTGAACGCCATCAAGCGCCCAATGGCATCTAGCTGAGACACCATTGTGTGGCCATGAAGGGGTTTCTGTGCCGCGTCTAACATATCGTAGAACGCTTTGGCACTTGCCTCTGGCTCCTCCTCCAGATGTTCTTCATTGAAGTGTGCTTCGTGAAAGTCATTTAACATGTCTCCTACCCCCGCATCATCATCAAAGTCATCTAGGCGGGGTCGGACCACCTCCTCTCTCACCCGATCGGCTTCACCATGCATGTACCACCGGGTATAGTTCGCCATATATCCATACTTCCACAGATGGCGCCCCAGAGTCCCCTTATATTGTCTTTTTCTATTTGCTACAAGGACACCAAACTGCATTCGCTCCTTCAGCAAGGCCAAATGCCCGTTCTATGAAAGCATCGGTCTTCAATGTCCACTCATCGTTGGGCACCTGGCCTCTTCGCCAGCCCATGTACATCCACTCTCGGTCATCCATCCTCTAACATATGTATCAGCGAGTAATGTAACAAGCCAGTATATGCAAGGTGGTTCCTACCATCTAATAGGTGAGGATAGGTCCTAATCCCACCCGAGGATGCGTAGATGGTGTTAGTGTCCATGTTCTACTCCGATCGGAGACGGAGTTTCGGCAGCACCTCCCCGCTGTTCTCCAAATACACGTCCCAGCAGGGAGTGTGTGTATCCGGAGAACAACAGGGAGGTGCTGCCGAAACTCTGTCTCCGATCGGAGCAGAATATGGAAACTAACACCATCTACGCATCCTCGGGCTGTCCAGAAACGTGGACAATCCGAAACATATAGGGTCAGAGATATGCGATGACCTGCATAGCATATCTCTAACCCTATCTCTTTCGAACGGGAGACGCCTAACTAGTTTATGTGACGCATGACCAATACTACGGTAAGAGAGGTTATACCTTGGGTGGCGGTGGAGTCAGGCTAGCGGGGCCGTGGCGGGTCGCTGCAGTGGCGAGGCGACGCGGTGCCGGCAGATCTGCAACGCTGAGGAAGACGATCGGGGTCACCGAGAATCACCGATCGACCTCCAATGTCCTCTTCTCTACAAAACAAAAGAACATACAAGATCAATGTAAAATTTCGGCAGCATCTCCCTTACACGGTGACATCTCGACAACCTGCAATAATCCACATACAACGGCACGATGGCCGACAACCACATACAACAGCACGATGGCCGACAACCACATACACACCACAGATCACTTTCCATCATGCATGGCGGAGTTTCCTTACCTAGGTGAGGAGGCACGTCGGGGGTGGCAGCGGGACAGCGGCCGGTGTTGGATCGATCGGCGTGGAGGTCCGTGCCTCGCGGCGCAAGGGCTGCGCCCTCCTCCTCTTCACCTCGTCCTCCCTTTCTTTCTCCTCTTCTTCTGCCTTCTCTCCTTCCCTCCTCCCTGATCCTCCTCCCCTTCTATTCTCCCCGGCCACCACCAGCGCAGCACAGCGGGGTGGCGCCGGTTCCTTCTCTCCTCCCCTCCTCCCCTTCTCCCCTCCTCCCTTTCTCTTCTCCCTGGCCACCACCAGCCACGGCCACGGCGGGCTTCTCTCCTCCCCCCCCTCCCTCCTCCCTGCTCCTCCTCCCCCTCCTCCCCTTCTCTTCTCCCCCGGCCACCACCGGTAGCGGCCTGGGCGGGGCGCCGGCAGCAGGTGGGAGGAGGGGCGCCTTCAGGGGGGGCGGGGAGTCGAGGGGAAGCACGGGGCCGCGGGGCGTGCGGCGGCGGCCCGCGGCGTTCCCTCCGGCGGCAGCGCGGGGGGCGATGGGTGACGGCCCCAGGGCCGGGCGTCGGTCCTCCTCCTCTCTCCTTCTCTTCCTCCTCCTGGTCTTCTCCTTCTCTTGCTCGTCTTCGACGCCGGTTAGGGCGAGCCACGTGGAACGGCGGCGGCGGTGGCGAGTGCCCAGCGGCAGGCGGGCAGGCCGCCCGGCCGTCAGCGTGCCCGGCGTCCGCGGGTGTGTCGCTTGGCGTCAGGCGGATTCGGCGTCTGCAGGGCGGTGGCCGGACGACGTCTGCGCGGGGCGGGCGGGTTGGGCGGCATCTCTGCGCGGCGTGGGCGAACAGCGTGTGCAGGTGAGAGTGAGTGAGTGAGGTGGGTGGGCTGGCTGGAAATAGACACGGACCGGTTTGCCGAGTGTCAAATCGGGGACACTCGGCAAACCCAAATTTTTGTTTTTCCTGCCAAAAAATTTTTAAAAGGACAGGGGACCCGTTTGCCGAGTGTCAAGTCAGAGACACTCGACAAAATATGAGATTTGCCGAGTGTCCTCTGTGGACACTCGGCGGAAAACAAATTTTTTTTTGGATTTTGGGTTTCAAATTTTTTCTGCAGCCTTCCAACATTATCTGCACTAACATTTCGTAATTTAGCACAATTCTCTGATATCTTTCTATATTTCTTTACTTTATTTCATTTGATTGAATTTTCTTGAAAAATAAGAAGTTCAACTGCAAGTACATCTAATAATAAAAATACATGAACAAAAAAATGATACTCATATTATTGAAGGTTATTTGATGCCATATCTACGAAAATACCTGAAATTTTGCACATCTTCTTCTCCAAACATTACCCTAAACCAGTGGATGAATAGTTTTAAAATTGTATAAAATACAAACAGTGTCTGAAATTCACGAAATTTGTTGATGAGTCGTGATATCGCATGTGGATGCGGTGATAAAAATTTAAGACGATTCGAAGCAAGTCATTGCTTAGGGTGTTTCAAAACCCTAATCTCCCACATGTGATATTAGGAGACACAAGTGAGAGATTAGGATTTTCAAACACTATACGTTGCGGCGTGCTCGAAAGTTTCTCAAACTTTTATCCCCACATTCACATGCGATATCATGACTCGTCAATAAGTTTTATGAATTTTTTACTCCGTTTGTATTTATTACACTTTAAAAACTATTTGCCAAAGACGTTAGTGGTCATATTTCATGAAGATGGTATGCAATAATTTAGGTCTATCTCTAGTTACGGCATCAAATAGCACTCACTATCTTGAATATTATTTTTTTATTCATGAAATATCATTATTCCATGCCCTAGTAGTTCAAATTTGCATTTTTATAAATAAATCGATGAAATGAAATAAACTAATGAAATATAGCAAAATATCTGAGAATTGTGTCAAATTGCAATATATAGGTCAAGGTATTATATGAATGCTACAGAAAAAAATTGGAAGTCAAAATTCAAAAAAAAAATTTGGTTTGCCGAGTGTGAAGAAAAAACACTCGGCAAACCTATAGTTTTGCCGAGTGCTAACGGTTGGCACTCGGCAAACCGCTGCCAGAGGCTAACCCCGCTACTCTTTGCCATGTGTTTTGTTGTACCGAGGGTGGGCACTCGGTGAATTTTCAATATTACCGTGTGTTTTAGTTTGCCGAGTGTTTGCACTCGGCAAATTTCATATATACCGAGTGTTTTTAGTCATGCCGAGTGTTCTTGTTTTAACACTCGGCAAACTACTGAGTTCGTCGAGTGTCCGTGTTTATACACACGGCAAACTTTGAAACACACGGCAAAGAGGCCATTTCCAGTAGTGTTAATAGAGTGTAATGTTTGACAGGTTCAATCCAAGACCTAGGACGTCTCTAAGTTACCACTAGGTCTAAGATAGTGAACCTGGAATCGAAGGGAGAGACAACAACATTTATATGCACTATGAGAGAGGACATCCTGAAATGTGCAAAACTATTTCTTAACACAAGACTAGCCTCTTGTCTTTTGCACTATTCAACAAATAAAGAAACAATTCAGCTAGCATTAAGATAGATCATTGGAGAATCTCTTAACAAAGGTAAACTTGCATAGCTGGGTACAGTGAGCCTGTGGGGCCAAATGGGTCATTCTGAGCTAGCCCATCGCAACATAAAAGAAAAAAAGAAAAAAATCATAAAAACCCTAAGTCCCTAGAACTCGCCTCGAAGCTTCTAGATCAACATGTCCTTCTCAAGCAGAGTTCACAAGGGGCAAGAGTGGAAAGCGGAGGGGTGGGGGCCTTGGTGACCCCGATTACCAGGATCACCTCCTCAAGACAACTCGAATTCATGGCAGTGGTAGCACAACCCTAGGAAAAGTGACATGACAAGAGGGGGGGGGGGGGGAGCAAGTGGTAGATGAGCACCCCATAAGGTGGCGACGAGTTGAATACATGGCATGGTAGAAGAGGGAAGCCTGGGACACAAGAGAAGAATGGACAACAAAGAGGTGGGGAGTTGAGAGAGAGAGAGAGCACCTGCAGTGACTACGGGACGGGGGACTTAGGTTTAGAGGTGGTGTCTTCTATTTCATACTTGGGCTTGAAGGTTACCATGCTAAGATTAATGGATCAACTATTAATCAAGTTTTGCTCATGTTGACACTACAAGAAAAAGGGTGTGGCTAGGCATGACTCTTATGCAGTATGGTGAGGAAGCCATGGCTCGGGCGTGCCGTGGATAAGAAAGAAGAAGAAATAGGAAAAGATGGGAGAAAAAGAAGGATAATATGGTTATTTTATCCATTTGGTCTAGTTTTGTCAAACAGGTCTCTAAATATAGCTTTAGCTTCACCAAAAAAGCTACTTACGAAGCTGAAAACGAAAACAAACAGTTTTACGTCTTCTTGTCCCTCCTCTTGCTCTCTAAGTCTTATACATCCTTTTTTTAGAAACTAGGTCCTATACATCTTCTAGTGTCGTAACTCCGGGCCTACTCCGGTTTGTAGACATGTTGCATGACACACTCACTTGGCTCGGAGCTGGGCATGCCCTAGTATTGCTTCTGAGACGAGCACTCGGCTCTCTTTTCCTGGCACGGCATGGCCCTATACTAGGCATGGCGTGACGCTGGGCAGTGCTTAGTTGGGCTCGACCGCTTTTTTATACCGGGCTAGCCTAAAAAGCATGCTACGAGACCTTGGCCCACTAATGCCGAGAGTTAGAGGGAAAGGAGGGGGAGGCCCCAAGCGTGGCGGCAGCTGCCTACGCACGTCATGCACTTGCCCCAAGGAGCTACAAGAGGCCGATGGAAAGGGAAGGGGAGGTGGCCTAGCGCGGGGGCATGCATGGAGCAGCCGTCGTTGGTCTAGGCCAGCAGCGTTCGATGCTGGACGTGCGAGGGGGCGTGAAGGCGAGTTTGGAGGCAACACTGTGGGGCATAGAGGAAGAGGAGTCGGCCCGGTGGTGCTTGGGGTGAGGAGGAAGTGGCCATCGTTGGCGCCGGGGTCCGTGGAGCCTCACGATTACTTGATTGCAGGAGTCACGGGTGAGTACGGGCGCTAAGTGGGGAGGGGAGTGGAATACTTGGATGAAGTTAGGGTTTGGATGGACGTGAGTGGGATGGGCATGGTCCATTAATTTAGCAAGCAGTGCTAGGCGGCGAGCTATATTGTGCGCCCACCGTGCTATGCCATGCCGCTCGCTGTGCCTGAGTAGCTACCCAGACACAGCGTTGTGCATTGGGCCGAGCTGGGCTGGGCCTATGGAACATCGGGCCATGCCAAAATTGTGGGCTTGGTGCCATGCTAACGGGTTGCGAGCTGTATATCTTGCTTCTTGTGCTGGTCAAGCTTTTGCTTGCGTCATGCTTTAACAAGCTATGGGTGAATCCAGTTTTTTTTTTTTTTCATTTGGTGCTATGATGACACCAATTAAGTTTGGCGATTTCTATGGAAAAGATATCCCTATTATAGCCTTTATAAATTATGATAAAACAGATAAGACACCAATGGCTCTTGAGTCTAGATACACCCCTGATGCCCCACGTCACCCATGATGGCCCTTGCTGCCCTGGTTCATTTGGCCATGTACAGCAACAACGTCCATTTGTCTGAGTTATTAGCAAGTCTGTCGCTTCACAGGTGATGTGGTCCAAAAAAATTTTGAGGTTGACGGTTGTTATGTATTACCCGTGTACAGATATGGTGCCAACTGCCAATTGACATCGCTGTACGTGATCCCGCGTTCGTTGAATCCCAAGGCGGCCGTCCCGTCCGGCAGGCCGGAATCGCCGTCCCGTCCAAACCATTTGGCATCATCTGGAGCTGCACCCGAGGCAGGCTGCCCTTCTTCTTATCAAACCCAACGCCACCGCGTGGCTCGCTCTTTGTTTTGCTCTGGGGATACATGGTTCTTGCATTGTGCCGGCGCCTTCATCGGCATGGATGACTTCTCCTTCTCCCGCTCCGGCACGCACGACCTGCCGCGCCGGCAGCCACAGCGGCAAGGTGGCGGCGTGCGCAGCAACAGCCCCTTCTCCACCCCGAACCACTCCACCACCTCCTTCGCCGCCGGTACGCCTCGTGGGATACTGCGGCGGCGCCGGGGCGGCGGCGGAGGCCTCGACGACACGTCGTGGCAGAGCTCCGTGTCCTGGCAGCCGGACACGTCGTGGGCGCAGCCGCACGGCCTCGGCGCGGCGGTCGGGCCATGGGCGCCCGCCGGCTCGGACGCCGCGTCGCGGCGCGGGCCGGCGCTGTTCCGCCGCACGGCCAGGGACTACTACCTCTCCAAACGCTCCATCCGGATGATGTACCGCGACCGCTCGTCGGCGACGCAGTCCCGGTCCCGGTCCGTGGCAGCGGCTGCCGGCGGCAACAAGCGGCTGGAGCTGCAGAGCGTCGTGACCGACGCCAGCCGCGCCATCGTCGTCGCGCCCAACACCTCTTTCGCCAGCAACGACGACATCGTCAGCCACGCCACGACCGCCCGCGCCGGCGGCGGCGGGCGGCGGCGGCTCCGGGGACAAGAAGGCCATGGTGAAGTACAGCGACACGTACATGTCCCGTGAAGTCTCCTTCTCGCGCGACCACCACGACAAGCTCTACGTCCCGGCGCGGCGGGACCGGGACCGGGACCGGGACGCGCCCAGCTTTGGCTACGACGTCAGCGTCACGTCCTTCAGCCGGAGCCAGTACTACGACGACGGCGACGGCGGGGACGGGGACGAGGATGACTACGACTTCGACTTGGACGACGACGACGAGATCGAGGCGAGGATCGGGAAGCCTGTCAGCGTCGCCGGCTTGTTCAAGTACTCCACGCCGCTGGACATCCTTCTGCTCGTCCTCGGGACCGTCGGCGCCATGATCAACGGTGGATCTCTGCCCTGGTACTCGTACCTCTTCGGGAATTTCATCAACAAGGTTGTCAACTCCGACAAGTCGCAGATGATGAAGGACGTCAAGCAGGTAATTACAGTAACTTATATGCTGATGATGCTACTAGCTGCCATAAGCCTGAAATTATAATGCTGATATAGCAAATTTTCTATAATGCAGATCAGCTTTTTACATGTTGTTCCTTGCTGCCGCTGTTGTCGTAGGAGCGTATCTTGGTAAGCATGGCAAATCTTTGGAGTTTGGGGCATTATTCATCCCCTGAAGTGATGTGATGTGATGATCACCTCTGTCTGTGCAGAGATCATGTGCTGGAGGATGATTGGCGAGAGGTCGGCGCTGCGTATGCGACGGGAGTACCTCAAGGCGGTGCTGAGGCAAGAGATCGGCTTCTTCGACACGGAGGTGAGCACCGGCGAGGTGATGCAGAGCATCTCCAGTGATGTCGCCCAAATCCAGGACGTCATGGGAGACAAGGTAGGTAACAGAGCAAGCCACCCACTGATCAACCTGAACATACATTACTGAACACAGGAAAGGACTGATCAACCTGTTGTTGTGTACGCGTGCACTGAAATAAAGATGGCAGGATTTGTGCACCATGTCTTCACCTTCATCTTCGGCTACGTGGTGGGCTTCATCAAGTCATGGAAGATCGCTCTGGCCGTGTTCGCCGCGACGCCGGTGATGATGTCGTGCGGCATCGCCTACAAGGCCATCTACGGCGGCCTCACCGCCAAGGACGAGGCCTCCTACAAGCGCGCCGGCAGCGTGGCCCAGCAGGCGATCAGCTCGATCCGGACGGTGCTCTCCTTCGTGATGGAGGACCGGCTGGCCGACCGGTACGCCGAGTGGCTCGACCGGGCGGCGCCCATCGGCATCAAGATGGGGTTCGCCAAGGGCGCCGGCATGGGCGTCATCTACCTGGTGACCTACTCGCAGTGGGCGCTGGCGCTGTGGCTCGGCTCGCGCCTCGTCGCCCGCGGCGACATCAAGGGCGGCGACGCCATCGCCTGCTTCTTCGGCGTCATGGTCGGCGGGAGAGGCCTGGCGCTGTCGCTGTCCTACTACGCGCAGTTCGCGCAGGGCCGCGTGGCGGCGGGGCGGGTGTTCGAGATCGTCGACCGGGTCCCCGACATCGACGCTTACGGCGGCGGCGGCCGGTCGCTGTCGGCGGTGCGGGGGCGGATCGAGTTCAAGGACGTGGAGTTCGCGTACCCGTCGCGGCCGGAGGCCATGATCCTGTACAACCTGAACCTGACCATCCCGGCGGCCAAGATGACGGCGCTCGTGGGCGTCAGCGGCGGCGGCAAGTCCACCATGTTCGCGCTCCTCGAGAGGTTCTACGACCCGACGCGGGGGATCATCACGCTCGACGGCCAGGACCTGTCGTCGCTGAACCTCCGGTGGCTCCGCTCCCAGATGGGGCTCGTCGGGCAGGAGCCCGTCCTGTTCGCCACCTCCATCATCGAGAACGTGATGATGGGGAAGGAGGGCGCGACGAGGCAGGAGGCCATCGCCGCCTGCGCCCAGGCCAACGCCCACACCTTCGTCCTCGGCCTGCCCGACGGCTACGACACGCAGGTCGGCGACCGCGGCACGCAGCTGTCGGGCGGGCAGAAGCAGCGCATCGCCCTCGCGCGCGCCATCATCCGGGACCCGCGCGTCCTGCTCCTCGACGAGCCCCACCAGCGCCCTCGACGCCGAGTCCGAGGCCGTCGTGCAGCAGTCCATCGAGCGCCTCTCCGTCGGCCGCACCGTCGTCGTCATCGCGCACCGCCTCGCCACCGTCCGCAACGCCGACACCATCGCCGTGCTCGACCGCGGCGCCGTCGTCGAGTCCGGACGCCACGACGACCTCGTCGCTCGCGCGGCGGCCCGTACGCTGCCCTCGTCAAGCTCGCGTCGGACAGCAGCAGGTCGTCGTCGGCTGACGACGTCTCCGTCCCCGCCCCCCGCTCCCGCGGGCAAATTACGCGCAGCTCCGGCGTACAACAGCTTCACCGACGACTCCGGCGTCTACGACGACGACATGTTGTCGTCCGTGTCCAAGTCAAGGTACGGCGGCGGCGCTCGCCGGACGTTCCCCCGAGGAGAAGAGGAGGCCGCGGATGGTCCTCCTGCAAAGAGCAAGGACGACGCCGCCAGCAAGTTCAGGGTGTCGGAGATCTGGAAGCTGCAGCGGCGGGAGGGCCCCCTGCTGATCCTGGGGTTCCTGATGGGCATCAACGCCGGCGCGGTGTTCTCGGTGTTCCCGCTGCTGCTGGGGCAGGCCGTGGAGGTGTACTTCGACTCGGACACCTCCAAGATGAAGCGGCAGGTGGGCGCTCTGGCCATGGCCATGGTGGGGCTCGGCGTGGCGTGCATCCTGGCCATGACGGGGCAGCAGGGGCTGTGCGGGTGGGCGGGCGCCCGGCTGACGATGCGCGTCCGCGACCGGCTGTTCCGCGCCATGATGCGGCAGGAGCCGGCGTGGTTCGACGAGGAAGACAACGCGATGGGCGTGCTGGTGACGCGGCTGGCGCGGGACGCCGTGGCGTTCCGGTCCATGTTCGGCGACCGCTACGCCGTGCTGCTCATGGCCGTGGGCTCCGCCGGCGTGGGGCTCGGCATCTGCTTCGCGCTGGACTGGCGGCTCACGCTGGTGGCCATGTGCTGCACGCCGCTGACGCTCGGCGCCAGCTACCTGAACCTCCTCATCAACGTCGGGCCCCGGGCGGACGACGGCGCGTACGCGCGCGCCAGCAGCATCGCCGCCGGCGCCGTGTCGAACGTGCGCACGGTGGCGGCGCTCTGCGCGCAGGGCAGCATCGTCGGCACCTTCAACCGGGCGCTGGACGGGCCCGTGGCCAAGGCGCGGCGGAGGTCGCAGGTCATGGGCGTCATCCTCGGCCTTTCCCAGGGCGCCATGTACGGCGCCTACACGGTGACGCTCTGGGCCGGCGCGCTCTTGATCAAGAGGGACCAGTCCAAGTTCGGCGACGTGTCCAAGATCTTCCTCATCCTCGTGCTCAGCTCCTTCTCCGTCGGCCAGCTGGCCGGCCTCGCCCCCGACACGTCCGGCGCGCCGGTGGCCATCGCCGGCATCCTATCCATCCTGAACCGGCGCCCGGCGATCAGCGACGACGACGGCGGCGTCGGCAGCGGGAAGAGGCGGAAGCAGATCAAGGACGGGACGCCCATCGACGTGGAGCTGAAGCGGGTGGTGTTCGCGTACCCGTCGCGGCCGGAGGTGACGGTGCTGAACGAGTTCTCGGTGCGCGTGAAGGCCGGGAGCACGGTGGCGGTGGTCGGCGCCAGCGGGAGCGGCAAGTCGACGGTGGTGTGGCTGGTGCAGCGCTTCTACGACCCGGTGGGTGGGAAAGTGATGGTGGGCGGCATCGACGTGCGGGAGATGGACCTCAAGTGGCTCCGCGGGGAGTGTGCCTTGGTGGGCCAGGAGCCGGCCCTGTTCGGTGGATCCATCAGGGAGAACATCGGCTTCGGCAACCCAAAGGCTTCGTGGGCCGAAATCGAAGAGGCCGCCAAGGAGGCCAACATCCACAAGTTCATTGCTGGGCTACCCCAAGGCTATGATACTCAGGTACGTACTAGTACTATAAGCAATTCCATTCTTTTCCCCCCCAAGTCAAGTAAACAATAATTCTGAGCAAAACAATTGCAGGTCGGAGAGAGTGGGGTCCAGTTGTCAGGTGGGCAGAAGCAGAGGATTGCCATCGCGCGAGCAATCGTGAAGCAGTCTCGGATTCTGCTCCTGGATGAGGCGAGCAGCGCGCTGGACCTGGAATCGGAGAAGCACGTGCAGGAGGCGCTGAGGAAGGTGTCGCGGCGCGCGACGACCATCGTGGTGGCGCACCGCCTGTCCACGATCCGCGACGCCGACCGCATCGCCGTCGTCACCGCCGGGAAGGTCGCCGAGTTCGGCAGCCACCAGGAGCTCCTGGCCACCCATCGCGACGGCCTGTACGCCGCCATGGTCAAGGCGGAGGTGGAAGCGCAGGCGTTCGCGTAGAAGATATATACGTACTCTGATTTCAAGGATCTCATCAGACGTTTATATATACTGTGATGAATGATCAATTCTTTTTTCTACTACAAAGAGTATTTAGGAATACACGGATGCTGATTATATATATATGTGTCGATAGAAATTTTCAGGAATATTACTCGGACCAAGGATGGAATAAAGTTTGTAGATGCTATTCTCTAAGTCTTCAATTTTTTTTCCAGTAACCTGGTTGCTCGACGCTGAGTAACGCACCTGTAATTATGTTCTCTGTGATTGTTCATCCGGTTAACAGCTGTCGGCTTCTCTACCAGCTCGTGCACCTCCTCTATCATGTCACAGTCCAGCCCATCGACAAGCTACCAAAGAGCAGGAGCCCAAGAGAGAAGAGAAGGAAAAGGCCCAATACCAAGTTTGTAGGCCCAGAGTGGAAGAATCAGAAGAGCACGTTGCACGGGTGAATTTGCTGTCAGAAAACAGCTTAACGAAGTCGTTTTAAGGCGAGGGAGGAAGACAATTAAGGGTTCTCTTGTAGGCGTCGGTTTTTAGGCAGTAAGATGCGGCTCGAGAGGACGCCGGCGACCTCCATTACCATGGAGTTGTATCTGGCTACCATTTATTAAAGTTCTAAATTCGATACTAAATCATTTGTACCATCTAGTGGTCTTAAATCTGGTATCAGATTCGAGTCTTCAGATTCTAGAGTCTCATCATCGAGTTCATCTCCAAGTAACCATGAAGGTCGAAGAGCAATTGACGCTAATCCTCGCCAAGCTCGATTAGAGTCGCACAAGATTGCTGATGGTACGCCAACAACATCTTCACCGCGGTGGAAGATCTCAAGTCAGTCAAGGCAGATTTTGAGAAATGGGATTACGTCAACACGCTTCTCAACAAGTCGATGCCCTCCAATCTGCTTTGACTACGGTCACGCCACTGCCGTTGGAGCCTGCATCTGCTCAAGTCAAGGTGTCGGCGTCCACTCACCTAGGCGCATACTCTTCACAGGCGGCACCTGGTTCAGGGGTTGTTTTCACAATACTGGAACCACCTCCGGTCACAGGTACTTTACCGGATCCACTACCAACACGCTTTCATTTTCAGCCTGCCATGATTGTTGGTGCTCATCATGCTGTTATTGCTGTTATGCCACAACTAGATTTTCAAAAGTCTGATGGTGCTAATCCCAAATTTTGGATTAAGAGATGTGATACTTACTTTGATCTATATGAAATTCCTGCTTCCAATTGGGTCAAATTAGCCACTATAAATTTTGCTGGTATAGCTGCATTCTAGATGCATGATGGGAGAGCTCAACTTCTTTCCCAGGTTGCAAATCAAGCAGACCCATGATGGAACATTCTGTATCAAAGCAAGTACATAAAGGATATATTGAAGAAGTTTGATATGGGCGAGACCAAGCTTCTTTCGACGCCCATTTCAATGAAGATGGCGCTAGATGCTGATGAGGATGATGAACCTGTGGACTAGAAGGGGTATAGGAGCATGATTGGCTCACTCTTGTACCTGATCAGAACAAGGCCAGACATCCACTTTGCAGTGTGTCTATACGCTTGTTTTTAGGCACTCCCGCGCTTTCCCCACAAGTAGACAATCAAAAAGGATCATGAGGTACCTTCATTTCACTTCTAAATTTGGTCTTTGGTATTCCTCTTCTTTGACCCTGTCTTTGTGTGGTTATGTGGCAGCTCATTAAATGCAATAAAAACTCGATGAAACTTTCACTAAAATTAGCCTTATAACATAATTTAGTATTCATATTTGTGTGTAAATTGTGTATTCAATTGGTGTAAATTGATTGTTCATTATTGAAAATGGTCATTTGGATTACATGAATAGTTATCTTTTAAATTTTTGGACTTTTTTGTTTGTATGTATGTTTTATTTTGTTCCTCTTTCCTATCTTCTAACTTGGCTTCTATAGAAATAATTTGGTTAGCTTTTCTTTCTGTTTTTTTATCTTTGCATTGCCAGATTTTTTGAGTTATTTTGATTTTTTTTGGTTCATCTATTTTATTTATCTAGATATATTATTATATCTAGATATATAACAAAATAAATGTAAAAAAGTCAAAACGACTTATAATTTAGAACGGAGAGGGTAATTAATTGTGTGGGCAGCCATTGGATTTAAATCTAACGCTGCTAGAATCCGTGTGCATTCTCGTGAAACAACTGAACTTTGGTGTAGATGTAAATCGAGTACTTAAGACCAATCCAGCAACCGAGTGTGAAACACTCGAATATGTATAGACAGATTCTTTCTTTCTATCACAATTGTAAATCGTCGTCTCCCGTGAGTTGTCTTCATTAGTTGTTTATTTTTCTGAAACCTGTCTTCATTAGTTGTTTGTGTAAGATTGTTGCATGAAATTTCTAAAAATTTAGACACATAAAAATTAAAATATAGAAACTCCCAAAAGAAAACCAGCCAGAATATACACAACCACAAGGAAGTTAATTAAAGTCGTCCCAAATCAAGGGGCAGATAAATAGTACATCAACCATTACGTACTCTCGTGCTGGCTCCCTCCACCGATCATATTGCTGATGATCCTGACACACACTAGAACTCGATATAGATAGTGCAAAGCACCCACTAGCCGTACGTGCCACGGATACAACGTGTCGATTGAAATTTTGACATTTGTTTTACACTTCTCTACATCTCAAATGTCTGTTTTTTTTAAAATGTCTGGTTTTTATTTTTGTTCTGGCAAAATAAAAATTTTGACATTTTTATCATATAGAATAAATATTTGGTCCGAGCATCGACAAAATATGCAGGCTCATGCCGTCGTGCCATCGTGCTCTTTGCCGAGGTTATACTCGGCAAACCTTTTACCGAGTATTTTCTAGTATTTGCCGAATACCGCTGACACTCGGAAATCGCCTGTTTCCAGTTGTGTCATGCGTGGCCTCGCGGCAACCCACAACTACAAACAAAGAAACTAAAGTAGTCCAATCTGTGCCACGCTTCTAGAGGCAGCTAGTAGATACTCTCGTGTGTTGGCTTATATAACACTGATCGTATTGCTGATGCTAACACACACTAGATATCGTCATATAGATAGAGCAAGCACCACTAGCCGTGCCACCGATACGACATGTTGATAAACGGGCCACACCAGCTAGCCCACTGTTTGTGGCCCTTCTTACTTGTTATCTGTATGACAAACGGGCCACACCAGCTAGTTTGAAATTTTTGTTCGCTGCCCGTTTCCACGCCTGTCCGTTTCTGCTCCATCATTCGTTTTAGTTCGTCGCTTCGCTGCTGGCGGTGAAGTATTGAGCCACGGTACCTAGGTTTTGCATGTCCATTTTGCCTCTTCGTTTTCTTGGTATTTTGGTCCCTCTATTTCTCTGTCTATACGTGTTTCTCTGTAAATTATATGTTTAGTTGGCGTAAATCGATTGTTCATTACTAAGAATGATCATTTGAAATCACATCAATTGCCTTTTAATTTTTTGGTGATTTTTTGTTTATTTGTATTTCCTCCATTCTAAATTATAAGTCGCTTTTGATTTTTTTTAGTTCATCCATTTTGCTATGTATCTAGACATATCATTATATCTAGATATATAAAATGGATGTAAAAAAAAAAGGTAAAATGATTTATAATTTGGAACAGAGGGAGTGTGTTTTATTTGGTTCCCCTTTGCAATCTTCCAATTTGGCTTTCATAGAAATAATATGATTTTTTTTGTTTTATCCGTTCTATTTGTTTACATTGCTAGATCTTGGTTGTATATTCAATAGGAGAGTTTAAATAATTTCTAGTTAATGATTGTGTGGGCAGCTATTGGATTTAAATCTAACGCTGTGGGCAGCTATTGGATTTAAATCTAACGCTGCTATGGCTGGTGTGCTATATTATTGTGAAACAATCGAACTTTAGTGCACATGCAAATTGAGTGCTTTAGAGCAATCCAACAACCGAGTGTCGTCAGGTCCTTCTGAAACACTCGAATATATTATAGACAGATCCTTCTTCTTTCTATCAAAGTTCTAAATTGTCTCCTGTGAGTTTTCTTTTTAGTTAATTAGTTGCATTAGTTTTTTTTTTTTGTAAGATTGATGTATGAAAAATTCTAAAAATTCAGAAATCTGAAATATATGAACCCAAAAGAAACCTAGCCAGCCCTACACAACCACAAGGAAATTAATTGAAGTCGTCCAATGCAACCTGTCCCACATCAAGGGGCAGATAAATAGTACATCAACCCAACCATTACATACTCTCGTGCTGGCTCCCTCCACCTATCATATTGCTGATGATCCTGACACACACTAGAACTCGATATAGATAGTGCAAAGCACCCACTAGCCGTACGTGCCACGGATACAACGTGTCGATTGAAAACGCAAGGAATTGAATTGAACTAGAGCTTTGAGTTGGAGTCGCCGCCGGCGATGTCGATGACGAAGCGGTAGCGGACGTCGTTGCGCGCCAGCCTCGCCAGCGCGTCGTTGATCCCGTCGGTGGAGACGAGCTCGATGTCGCAGGTGATGTTGTGCTGGCCGCACAGGTCCAGCATCTCCTGCGTCTCCTTCATCCCTCCGGTCATGCTCCCGCTGACCGTCCTCTTCCCGAAGATGAGCGGGAACGACGGGAGCTCGACGGGCTGGTCCGGCGCGGCGACGAGCACGAGCTTGCCGTTCACCTTGAGCAGCTCGAGGATGGGTCCCAGCGAGTGCTTGGCGGAGACGGTGTCGATGACGAAGTCGAGGCTCCTGGCCATGGCCTGCATCTGCTTCTGGTCGGTGCTGACGACGAACTCGTCGGCGCCGAGCCTCTCCCTGGCCTCCCTCTCCTTGGCCGGCGACGTGCTGATGACGGTGACGCGGAGGCCGAACGCCTTGGCGAACTTGACGGCGACGTGGCCGAGCCCGCCGAGCCCGACCACCCCGAGGCTCGCGCCGGGGCATCGCAGCATGCCGTGGTGCTTCATGGGGCTGTAGACCGTGATCCCGGCGCAGAGCAGCGGCGCGGCGGCGTCCAGCGGCAGCGCGTCCGGGACGCGCACGACGAAGCGCTTGTGCGCCACCAGCATACGCGAGTAGCCGCCGTAGGTGACGCTGCCGTCCCAGAAGACGCCGTTGTAGGTGAGCGTGACCTTGTCGCAGTAGTTCTCCTCGGAGCGGCGGCAGTGGTCGCAGTCGAGGCAGGAGGCGGCGATGCAGCCGACGCCGACGCGGTCGCCGACGCGGAAGCCGGAGACGTTGGTGCCCACCTTGGTGACCACGCCGGTGATCTCGTGGCCCGGGACAAGGGGGTACATGGTGATGCCCCAGTCGTTCTGGATGAAGTGCAGGTCCGTGTGGCACATCCCGCAGTACTGCACCTTGATCGTCACGTCGTCCACGCCGTTCTCCCTGCACCATGCCCAAACCAAACCAAATGAAGGATTATTGTTATCGATCGATCAGGAATTCAGGATTCTTGACAGCATGCTATGCTGCTGAAATCAAATTGACAACGCCTTGGATTGATCTGTACCTTCTCTTGAAGACGAAAGGCTCCACCTTGCCGGACTCGCCCATGGCCGCCCACCCGGCCACGGTCTGGGTGTGGTTTGGTGTCACCTCCATGGCTCCCTGCTCTGCTCTGCGTCTTGTGTCTGTGCGTCCTTGAAACAGACACTCAGAGAGTGGAAGAGATACTCTCAGAGAGGGAGCGCGCGAGAGAGTGATTCTGGGGTGTGTTTGAAGCTGCAGGAGCCACGGGTTATTTAAAGAGAAGCGCGCGGTTGGATCTGTCGCTTTCTAAAGGCCGCAATTTGGAGCTTGTTATTCTACGTAATTTACTATTGGGATAGTTGTTGTATTATTCAAAGGACGCCTGTTATAATTTACTGCGTAATTTACTACTACTGAAGATGCAGTAACCACGCGTTACTTAAAAGAGAGCACGCAGTTGGCGAGTGCTCTGGTCGCTCCGCAATTTGGAGCTTGTTACTCTGATATAATTTATCTGAGTATTTAACGTACTGCGGGTACAACTTCCTTGTCATCCTCGGGCGATTTCGTCAGGTCCATTTGAAAATTTGTCGATGAGCATATTCACTGACTGTCTGACTTATGGTTTCAGTCCTACAGCATACATAATATATACCCCTCAAAAAAAGTACATCATTTCATTGTTTTTCTTTCTTTCAAAACAGAGACACGCTTACATATTGACATACACACATTCCTATTATCACACTGTGCATATAACACCATGTATCTATGGGCACTTCCAAAAGACTGAACCAGTAAATAAAGTTTGATGACGATTTTTTATACTCGGTGATAAAGTGTGAGTATTATCTAGAAGAATATATATATTTATATATATACTACTATGGCACCTTATTTTCAATTATGCGTGTACAGTCTGCTGTCTAGAGGGTAGGGGTTGGCAGCTGAGGCTAGAGAGTTTGTGCTTTATTTTGAGCCTTGCAATTTAGAGAGAACCATCTTAAAATGCCTTTAAATACTCACCTTTAAAAAATATCTATTTTCAGATGTGGCTTTATTATACCTATATTGATCATTTTTTTTAGACAGATATCAGATATTTGTAAAGATAGGAAGATTTTTTTTTAGCATTCTGATAATTTAAAAAGCTTATAATATTCTGATATGTTGCTAGCGCAGCTCAGGCCCACGGAGGACCCAATTCTCAAGGCAAAACATGTGTCCACATATACAATATATACAGTAGTATATTTTTATATATATATGCGTTCTAATAATCTCGAGCGGAACGGGACAAGACCCATCTGTCATTTTCGGCTAGAAAACTGACCACACGACGTGCATTCTGATTAGGCTGAGGTCGTGGTGGTCACCGTATACCTGCCCCCGCCAAGCCCCAGGCACTTCACGCGCTGTATGCGGGAATCTTCTCCGTTGGTGTTTTCGATTAGGTAGACCATTCCATTTTGGACTCGTCCTAACACAACATGTTGTGTGATTCACGATCCCAACATGAAACAATATCGACATAGTAATAAATATACTTGTGTCACTACTACCTTGATGATGCAACGGAGACACTTTTGCAATCTTAACGTTTCTTTATTGAGAAATTCCTTATTTGACACGAAAAAATTGTGTTGTTCTCAGTTTATTAGAATCTAAACTCTAAATCTTCCTTATCTAACACCATTTAAAAATATTTGTTCCCAAAATAACACAACAGGCATACTGTATGGTTAATTGACATGTGGGGCCATCAACTAAAAGACTAACATGCCCCTAGCTCATAAATTGACTAGTTTTATTGCGGTGAAACTTGTCCACCAATTGTCCTTTATTTAGTTAGATGCTCATACTTTTGTAGATTTATTTCAAAATCTTGACAGCAAGATTCTCTTTTGCTGGTAAAATGTAGAAAACTGTCCAGTACGAACCATTTTCAGTGGAAAATATATTTATATTTTATTAAAAAAGAATAAAACTAGGCAGATCAATAATAGTGTATAAATAGATGTAAATTAATTGCAACAAAATTTTAGATTAAAAATTGTTTTCTACAAATTCATGCGAAAATAATAAATTCTTGTTGCATATATGCACGTTATCTTCTAGTGCATATGCACTTAAAACTTGTCACAAGATAAAATTGATGATATATTAATATTTGATCCCAACGTGCAGTTGTATAAGGCATACAGTAGACAATTTTCAGTTATGCATATTGACTTCATTATGTCTAGCTTATTGAAGTCTTATAATATAAACAGTATGTTACAGGAAAAAGGAATAAAAATTAGTAGAGAATTGCCACTCATTTTCCGTTCCTTTTGACCTTTCAAGTCTAATGATCAAACGGACTTAACAAGGACAAGAATTGCCGTGAACGGACATGGTGCGTTCTTCCAACAAAACAAGCTGTTCTTTCACAGTTGGGAACATACTTGACTGACTAGCGAACACCAAGAAAACCGGGAGCAAATCAATTGAAACGACCATGAAAGTAGTTAGAGGTTTCATGTCGAGAAGCCAGACCAACAAAGAACTCGCTCGCCACCAAACCAGGCAGGGCCCTTCAATTTGTTAATGAAAACAACACGCGTCAGTGGTCACTAGTGGGGAGGGAAAAAGCTACGAGACGAGACTGACTTGACTGTGTGTGACCAGCACGAACCAGCACATTGTGTGGTTTGGTCACAAGTCAGAACTGTGCAGGTACACACCAATGGCAAGCGTGGTTCGAAATCAGAAGAAAAAGGAGCTAGTAGCTAGCCAACATGGGTCTGAATATGACAGCTGACGCGGAGTGGTTCCAGCCACAAGTTCTAGTCATTTACAGGAGTTTTTTCCTATATACTATTAAGATCGCCGGGCGAGTTGAAGTGTTTTGTTTAATGGAGTTCTCATAGCCCAGTAATTTCGTGGTTAATCATGCATGTTTTTCCTTACCAGTTTTAAATGTTCTTCAGCTCCACAAGAAAGTAGGTTCTAAGAAATTTGCATTTCCAAGTAGGTTCTAAGAAATTCTAAGAAAGTACCAAGTTCCACAAATTGAAGTAGGTTCTAAGAAATTTGCATTTCCAAATTCTATATCCAAAATTTGTCTTGAGAAAGTAGTACCAGATATTTTGGGTAACCAAAATTTCCCATTCAAATATCCCCGAACTACCAGAAATCTTGCAATTCATAAACACACACACACACACACACACACACACACACACACACAAGAGATAAAAATACATGTGCAAGTTTATGTATAATATATATATATGGGCCTGTTGTTTGCATCCTATAAACTAACTACGGGTTGGATAAAGTTTAATCCCATAATTAGATCAAATAAATGGACTAGTGAGTGGGCTAAAAGCATCTCCAAGAGTGCATAGAAACCAATTATCTTGGCACCCATAAACTTAGTCGGATGCGACATTCTCAGCCTGCTCAGTTCCCCTTCCTCGGTCGTGGTTCTCATCTCCCTGCCTCGAGCCACAAATGTGTTTCCCCTCTGTTTCCTCTTGCGCTCGCGCCACCCAAGAAGAATCTCATCGGTCTTCACCGTCACAGCCACCGTGCAAGGCCAAATCCAAGTGTCGTTGTACTCCTTGCCCTTTGCCGCCACTTACAGCAACGACCATAGGCTACGCAGTAGCTAGATCCAAGCGCCGCGACGCTGAACCATGTAGCGGCCAGGTCTGGGCGATGCAGACTTCCTGATCAATACTTTAGTGTCCCAACCTTTCGGTGAGATGAGATGCCTTCCAATTGTGGGCTGACTCTCACGATCCAGGCTACTAACCAAAAGGTTCCAACAGCCAAGCAATCGCTAAACCAACCCTTGAGATGTTGTTAGCCTAGCCAAAACCAAGCTGACCTGATCACTAGGGTCTGTTCCTGCAAGAAATAGAAGAAAAACCAGCAAGAACAAGGTGCAAGCAATCTGAAATTGCAAGGATGTAGTGAAATATTAAGATGGGGCTTTGAATAGAGGTTGATCTGTTGGTCTAGCCGCACAAGAGATAACACAAGCAGTAGTTTTCAAAGGAACTGAACTGAACTAAAACAAAACCCAACTCTTACATATGGAGGTACCCCTTCTTTTATAGCCAAAATAGCTGCTGCTACTATAGTACAACTGGAAACAGCTAAGCCTATTACTACTATTGGAAAGGAGGCTAAATCTGGACTGTTATCAAAATGGTTTAGCCTTCTATTACTAGCACTAGCTGGCTGCAAATAGTGGCTGCCTGTGGACAGCCACAAAGGCAGCACAAAATATCAGCTCAAATATCTTTATCTTCAACACCAAGGTTCCTGATTAAGAGCACCTTGTGATCCCTTCTTGCGTAAAATTTATGAATTGCTGGTCTAGCTTCAGGTAGTGGAATGGAAGATACTATAGTTGTAGGTGGTGTGGTTGTATCTATAGAAGTGATGTCCTCATCATCCTCCCCTTCTTGGATTGGAGTCGTCCTCGACTCAAGTTCATCTTTATTTCCCATGTATGGCTTCAAATCTGAAACATTAAAGATAGAAGTTGCCCCAAAATCTGTAGGTAGATCTAGTTTATAAGCATTATCATTTATCTTCTCTAATATACGAAAAGGACCATCAGCTCTAGGCATTAACTTTGATTTTCTTAAGTTGGGGAACCTATCCTTTTGCAAATATAGCCAAACAAGATCTTCGGGTTCAAATGTGATTTCCTTTCTACCTTGACTACCTGTAATTTTATACTTTTCATTCATGTTTTCTATGTTTACTTTAGTGATTTCATGCATTTTCAAGATCAACTCAGCACGTTCTTTAGCATCAAAGTTCACCTTGTCAGAAGATGGTAGAGGCAATAAATCAATTGGTGCACGAGGGATAAAACCATAAACAACTTGAAAAGGACACATCTTGGTTGTAGAATGTACTGAACGATTATAAGCAAATTCTACATGAGGCAAACATTGTTCCCACATTTTCAAATTCTTATTTAGAATAGCTCTAAGCATGGTTGATAGAGTACGATTAACAACTTTAGTTTGTCCATCTGTTTGGGGATGACATGTAGTAGAAAATAGTAACTTTGTCCCTAATTTAGCCCAAAGTGTCCTCCAGAAAAGACTTAAAAATTTTGTATCACGTTCAGAGACTATTGTATTAGGTACTCCATGTAAGCGAATTATTTCCCTAAAGAATAAATCAGCAATATGTGTAGCATCATCACTTTTATGACAAAGTATGAAGTGTGCCATTTTAGAAAACCTATCCACCACAACAAAAATGCTATCCCTCCCCTTCTTTGTCCTAGACAGTCCTAGAACAAAATCCATTGAGATCCTCCCAAGGAGCACTAAGAACAGGTAAAGACATGTATAAACCATGTGGATTAAGATGAGACTTAGCCTTTTGACAAGTGGTGCAGTGTGCCACATAGCGCTGGACATCACGTCTCATCTTTGACCAATAGAAATAGTCCCTCAGCACATCTTCTATTTTCTTCACACCAAAATGTCCCATTAGTCCACCTCCATGGGTCTCCTGTAACAGCAAAAGACGGACAGAGCTAGTTGGAATGCATAGCTTGTTAGCACGAAATAAAAGTCCATCACTCACATTGTACTTATCCCAACCCTTTCTCTCCTTGCAATGCAACATTATCTCTTTAAAATCATCATCATGATCATATAACTCTTTGATAGTTTCTAAACCAAACATTTTATAATCAAGTTGAGATAACATGGTATAACGTCTAGACAATGCATCGGCAATGATATTTTTCTTTCCTTTTTTGTGTTTTATGATGTAAGGAAATGATTCAATAAATTCTACCAACTTTGCATGTCTACGATTTAGTTTATTTTGGCTTCTAATATGTTTGAGAGACTCATGATCGAATGGATCATAAATTCCTTCGGCCATAAATAATGTTGCCGTGTCTCTAAGGTGCGAACTAAGGCATACAATTCTTTATCATAAGTGGAATAATTCAGACTAGGTCCACCTAATTTCTCACCGAAATAGGCAACAGGCTTACCATCTTGAATTAATACACCTCCAATGCCTATCCCACTAGCATCACATTCGAGTTCAAAAGGTTTACCAAAATCGGGAAGTTGGAGTAGGGGAGCATTGGTGAGTTTCTCTTTGAGTAAATTGAAGGCATCCTCCTGTCTTTGGCCCCCAATGGAAGGGAGCTCCTTTCTTTGTCAACTCATTCAAGGGTGCAGCTATAGTACTGAATTCCTTGACAAAACGTCTATAAAATCCAGCAAGTCCAAGAAAGCTCTGTACTTGCGTGACTGTGTTTGGAGACAGCCAACTCTTGATTGCATCAATCTTGGCTACATCAACTTCAATTCCCTGCGGGGTCACAACATAGCCAAGAAATGATACTCGATCTGTGTAAAAGTACACTTTTCGAGGTTGCCAAACAAACGTGCATCTCTTAAGGCATTGAAAACAACACGTAAATGCTCAAGATGTTCAGTTAGTGACTGTAACATCCAGGCCCGGCGCACGGCCACGGCCCACTCTACCTAGGGGTGGGTCAAGCCTGCGTAGCAACCCGCTTGCGCTTTCGTCCTCGCTTCGCGTAAAACGGTTAACCGAAGGTTACTACGTGTCCCTAGCTCTGGTATTTAAGTCGGTCTGGTGGACTCAGAACTCACGATATGGTACTAAACCACCTGGATGAACAGTGCCGCGACGCTACAGTACAACCGTGCTACAGTACCATCGTGCTACAGTACCCGGCTGCTACAGTACCCGCAGCCCAGCACTATTCATTTCAGCCCACTTAGGCAGGGATGTTACAGTGATATCATCAAAGTATACTACCACAAATTTTCCAATGAAAGCACGTAGAACTTCGTTCATCAATCTCATAAATGTACTAGGTGCATTAGTTAAACCAAAAGGCATGACTAACCACTCATACAAGCCAAATTTAGTTTTAAAAGCTATTTTCCATTCATCCCCTAGTTTCATTCTGATTTGGTGATAACCACTACGCAAGTCAACTTTGGAGAACATTTTAGAACCACTTAATTCATCAAGCATATCATCTAACCTAGGAATAGGGTGACGATATCTAATGGTGATATTGTTAATAGCCCTACAATCAACACACATACGCCATGATCCATCCTTTTTTAGAACCAAAATAACCAGAACAGCACAAGGACTAAGGCTTTCACGAATATACCCTTTGTCAAGCAAGTCCTGCACTTGACGTGCAATCTCCTTAGTCTCCTCAGGATTGGTCCTATATGGTGCACGATTGGGTAGGGGAGCACCTGGTATTAGGTCAATTTGATGTTCAATTCCTCGGATTGGCGGTAGCCCAGGTGGTATTTCCTTTGGAAACACATCTTTATACTCCTGCAAAAGGTCAGCAACAGCAGGAGGCATAGAAAGAGGCATGTCCTCGTATGAAAATAATGCTTGTCTGAGCATTATAGCATAGCAAACTGAATTACTTGCTGTCATTTCAATAATTTCTGATTTTGTAGCTACTAAAACAGGACTTTTCAATATAATTCCATCCTTCTTAGCATTAGGTTCTTTCTTTTTATGTGAAGCAAGTTCCTTAGCTACAACTTGATTTTCATATTTGCTAGTTTATTGTTCTCTCTATTAGCTTGTTCTATTTCATCTTTTAGAATAGCTTCAGGAGACATAGGCAATAAAGTAATTTTCTTTCCTTTAAACATGAGCATGTACTGATTGGTTCTACCATGATGCAAGGTATCTCTATCATGTTGCCATGGTCTTCCTAATAACAAAGAGCATGCTTGCATTGGAACCACATCACAATCAGCATAATCATGATATGAACCAAGTGAAAATGGTATCCTCACAATACGGGTTATCTTTAGCTTACCACAACTGTTGAACCATTGAATATAGTAGGGTCTAGGATGTTGCCTTGTGGTTAAGCCAAGCTTCTCAACCATGTCCATGCTTGTCAAGTTGTTACAGCTTCCGCCATCAATGATCACCCGACATGATCGATTGTTGATGACATATTTAGTTTGGAACAGATTGTGGCGTTGACTCTGTTCAGCTTGTTCCATTTGCACGCTAAGCACACGCTGTAAAATGAGACTCAAACACTTATCTGCTGATTCAGCACCATACTGTTCTTTCTCTTCCTCTTCCTCTTCCTCTTCATCATTACCAGATTCTTCTTCAATATCACTAGCTGATGTGTACTCACCATTGTCTTTGATTAGAAGAGCTCGCTTGCTAGGACAGTCCCGCATTATGTGTCCATAGCCCTTACAACGATGGCATTGTGTATCTCGTGATCTTCCTGTTGAATTAACTGAAGAGGCACTTGGGGCAGGGGTTGGTGCTGAGCTCTTGCTTGCCTCAGGTGCACGTGTAGGTGTAGTAGAGGAAGTAGATTGCACACGGTTGTTGGAGATGCTTGGTGTAGGTGTGTGGCTGGAGGAAATTGTGGAGGTCTTTGCTTGCCTTTGATTTGGCCAACCTGTAGAAATAACCCCAGAAGGGCCCTTTGTCCTTTGTCGATACTGCACTTCTCTTTCAGCTTTACAAGCAAGGTGAAATAAACGAGTAATATAATTATATTCTTTATAATCTAGAATAGTCTGAATTTCCCTGTTAAGCCCCCCAAAAAATCTAGCCATCTTAGCTTCCGGTGTTTCTTCTAACCCACAACGTAGCATACCAATTTGCAGTTCCTGATAATATTCTTCTACAGTGTTTTTACCTTGTTTCAAGCATTGCAATTTATTTAATAAATCACGAGAATAATATGAAGGTACAAAACAGGCTCTCATAACTCTCTTCATACCCTCCTAGTTGGAACATCCCCATTTGTACGACAATATTCTTGCCACCAAATAGATGCAAAATCAGTAAACTCACTAGTGGCAGCTCTAATTCTCTTATTATCAGGGATATCATAACACTCAAATTTCTATTCTATGGCCATTTCCCAAGTGAGATATGCATCAGGATCATATTTACCAAAGAAAAGAAGGTATGGAAAATTTTATTTTCAGTAGAGGATCATCACGGTCTCGTACCTCTCGGTGGCAGTGGTGGCGTCGATGTGGATGGTTCACATCATCTAATTCAGAATCTACAAAGATAGTCGTCAAGAGTAGCAACAGTAGCACGAGATGTTGTTGCAGAAGATAATTGTGCTTGTTCAAGTTGCACTATGCGAGAATCGAGGGCTGTGATGATGGTGTTGGTGCTGTTCAAAGCCTCTCTGGTCTCGTTCACCGCCTTTGTGATATTTTTTGTATGTTCATTCAGCAAGCGTGCCAAGTAATCCCTGGTTGCTTGTGTCCTTGGTGTGAGGGGTTCATCCTCCTGACCTGGCATTGTTAGCAGCAACCAACAAACAAAACAACAAGATTATATATGCCTACCGACTACTAGGATGTGAAACGTGAAAACTCAAAGGCACTCACACTAAAACTCTTACCAAGTTCTTACAAGTTATTACCAAGATCAGCAGGTGGTGTAGCTGGCAGCTGGGTCAGCCTCCAACGATCTTTAGGGTTGAGTTCAGCCAATGCAAGTTTATGTTACCTGAATGGCCAGTAGAGAGTGTGGCTAGGACTGGTTTTATTTATGTAGCAAGGATTAGACAAAAATCAAATCAGTAGGTGCTAAATTGAAAATCTGCTCAAAGTCCTAGTCAAAATTGCTGGCCCTATAGAAGACAAATAGCTGGTTAAGAAACTTAGAAACAAGGAATGGAAAAGAGCTACAAGCCTGCAACAAAGGCTACCACTGCTGTGTTGTTCTTCTTTTTTTTTCTTTTTCTTTCTTCTTCTCTTCTTTTTTTTCTTCTTTTTTTTATAACTCTAGTGTTGTATTTACTGCAGCCTAGAACTTGTAGCTAGACAACTATATCTCAGCTGCTATTCCTTTTTAACTTTCACACTAAGGTTGCCAAAAACAAATTTACTTTCTCTTCTTTCCTTTTCAAGATAGATCTCAGCTAGAAGCTTGAAGCAAGAACAGGTTGCCAAAGATAAATTTACTTTCTTTTCTTTCTTCTTCAAGATAGATCTTAGCTAGAAGTTTGAAGCAAGAACAATGACCAGCAATTTAACATATGACAATGCAACCTAGAGATTCAACAAAGCATAAACTGAAAGAGTTTGCAACTAGGCTCAAACTGGTTTGGATAGGGTGTGGAAAGCTCTTTTTTTTGAGCTTTTTCTGGAATATAGGTAAAGAATTCTACAACTACTAAAAACTCAAGTCTCACCGGTTAACCTTACTCTGAATACCAAAATGATGTATACTTTAGTGTCCCAACCTTTCGGTGAGATGAGATGCCTTCTAATTGTGGGGGTGACTCTCACGATCCAGGCTACTAACCAAAAGGTTCCAATAGCCAAGCAATCGCTGAACCAACCCTTGAGATCTTGTCAGCCTAGCTAGAACCAAGCTGACCTGACCACTATGGTCCGTTCCTGCAAGAAATGGAAGAAAAACCAGCAAGAACAAGGTGCAAGCAATCTGAAATTGCAAGGATGTAGTGAAGTATTAAGATGGGGCTTTGAATAGAGGTTGATCTGTTGGTCTAGCCGACACAAGAGACAACACAAGCAGTAGTTTCTAAAGGAACTGAACTGAACTAAAACAAAACCCAACTCTTACATATGAAGGTACCCCTCCTTTTATAGCCAAAATGGCTGCTGCTACTATAGTACAACTGGAAACAGCTAAGCCTATTACTACTATTGGAAAGGAAGCTGAATCTTGTCAGTTATCAAAATGGTTCAGCCTTCTATTACTAGCACTAGCTGGTTGTAAATAGTGACTGCCTGTAGACAGCCACAAAGGCAGCATAAAATATCAGCTTAAATATCTTTATCTTCAACACCAATGTTCCTGATTAAGAGCACCTTGTGATCCCTTCTTGCGTAAAATTTGTGAATTGCTGGTCTAGCTTCAGGTAGTGGAATGGAAGGTACTATAGTTGTAGGTGGTGTGGTTGTATCTGTAGAAGTGATGTCCTCATCACCTCCCCAGCTTCCAGCGACATGCAGTGGCCGGATCCGGGCGGCACTGTTCTCCCCAACTTCCAACGGACGGCACAGCTCTGTGGAGCAGAGTAGCAGACGATTAGAAAAGAAGTTGCAGTCCATTTTTTTAATTTTTTTTAACACCCCAGGTGTTAGCCACATGTTTGATAGTAGGATTGGTATGGTGTAGGCTTTACAAGCAATGATTATGAACTCTAGTTCATAACTTGAAAGTAGTGATCAATATGTTGGACTAATCCTATGCAAATGAGAGTCAATTCAAGCTTGTAAAACAAAAAACCAATTTTGTTTGCTGGTGATTTCCCCTTCCAGAAATACACTTGGGTAATCCCGAACATAACTTCCTCATATGACTCACATCAAGTTCCATTCCTGTTGACTAATGGAAAAGAATCTATGAAGTTAGAAATGGAATGATAAGTCATGCCCTTACTTAAACTTGCTTTATCAAGTGGCTAGGCATATGAGATGACAACCAAGTCTTGCAACCATGCTCAACTAACTCTAATTAAACTTTTGAACAAACGTTATTAAGGGCTCATGTTGAGCAAATGCCCCAAAAATACTCTAAAAGGACTAAAACCCTAGTTTTGGAACTCATCAAGTTGCTACTTTGACCAATGTAAAACCTGATCTTCTGAACAGATTATGAGGTTAGACTTTTAATAAAAGTTGTAGCCTAGTTTGTGTGCTACAAACTTTGTTTAAGGACCCAATCTTAAATCTTCCTCTAAACTTATCAAATAGAGGTCCCAATTTCAAACCTGCTGCTGAATATTTTCTAAGTATGAATTTCAGTGTAATTTCAGTGTCCGTGGTGTTGGCATGTCACGTTCTCAAGATTTTGTTAAGCAACTTGATTTGATCCAAAAATAGAAGATGCAGACAATTTCATAAAGAGTATCTCAGAGAAGTTTACCCTCTGTTTGACTTCGTCTTGACCTTCAAGTTGGGAATTTTATAACTGCCATCAACATGTTGACACGGTCACGTTGACAGCTAATTATATCCTAAACCGTACAGCTAATGGCCCTTATACCTTAATCAATCTCGTATAGCTTCAATTAGGCAACAACTTTGATTAAAGGACCATTGGCTAATTCAGCCTGGAGATAGCCCAAAATCAGGCCCAAATTCATGTCCATCGGCAGCTCGATGAAATGCCTCAAGGGGCCGACACGTGCTGGACATGCGGTCGCCATGCCCGCTGCCGCGTGCCCTGCCCTTGCCTCGCTGTCCCCGTGCCTCTGCGTACGGGAGAAGGCGTTCGAGCTTCCCCTCCGTCTTTCCCATCTTTCCCACCTCGTGCTCGCTCTCTCTCTCCCCCTCTGGCCGCGAGAACGGACGAGCTTGCTGCCGCCGTTGTCCCTCTTCCTCCTGGCGTCCTCGTCCTCAATCGAGCGGAGCAGCATAGTCACCATCTCATGCCGCACCTCCCGAGCCCATTCTTCGTTTGTTTCCACCGCTTATCGCTGGCATCGTCAGACCGCGCAGCTGAGACGCGGGCGCTCGCCGCCCGGCCACCTCGGTCCACCTCCGTGGGGGTTGAAGCCCTCCACGGGTGCGCAAGGACCGGGACGAGCCTCTACCTCACCTCAGCCATCGCCCACCGTCAGGAATCGGCCCAACTCCAAGCTGCATATGTCACCACTTTGGTGAAAGCTTTGGAATCGGCTGAGATGGTATGCTGTAACATGCATGATTTCACTATATATAGTAGTAGTATAGGGAATCGATTGGATCAAATTGGACTTGTGCCTGTGTGTGCAGTGCTTGACTTGTACAATTTACATGTGTGTGTAGATCTTACATGGCCAAGAACAGGAAGACAAGAAGAGGCGAGCCGGCGACATCATCGTCATTTCCAACAGCGAAGATGACACAAGCCCATTGCTCGCCTGGAGGTTCCGCTCCATCCATGCCTTCGGCTTCCGTGACACACACAAGGCAAGGACCGCATGGCATCTCCAGCAGCCGCAATTGCACTTACGTTGTCTTGGACGACAGCCTCGGCCGGATCACGCAGGCCTTCTTTACCGCCATAAGCAGGATCACCTCTGGGTCCAGTGCCGCTGTTGCTGCCATGCCGATTGAGGTGAACCTAATGTGCGAGCAGATGGCAGTTCTGACTGCGGTCGGTACACGTGGCGTGAGCTAGTACATCTCATATGACAAAAAGGCCAGGGTCATCTGGCCCAGCGTCCACCTGGCCAGCACGACAACAAGCCACAGCTGCTCAACATTCATTTGAAGCACAGGGATGGCAACAAGGCAGTGGACGACAAGCTTGACGTGCAACTGGTCAAATAGGGCATCAACGGATCCAAGGAGGTGGCGGCTGAAATCGTGAGGACGAAGGCTGTCAAGATCGTCGCCAGCATTGTCACCATGGATGATAAAAGTGGTTTGGAGTAACTCCATGCAGCGGCAATTGATCTGCGCCAACAGTGGACCGAACTTAAGAAATCCGGCTGCGGCAGTGAGGCTGGAGCCGCAGGCCTCATATCTGAGCTTGCTGCACAGATGCAAGATGGAGGTCAGGCTGTATAACAACTACTAGTCCACTACTGGCTGGAGTACATGCTCTCGTGGCACTCTCACCAAGTCACCAGTAGTGTCAACTGCCTCTGCCACAGCCACTCATGGACATGCAATCTGCCAACGACCCTCTCCTACAACTGAGGATCCTGGCAAAGCTAGATCTTATTCAAGGGACAACCCAAGAGCACCAAAAAAGGCCTCCCTGTACAGGTTATGGTGCGTGTCATGGCACCGGAGGCAGGGTTGGCAATGGTGGAGCGAGCATCCATTGACCTGATTGTAGTGATCGATGCCACCAGCAATGGACTCAAGGAGAAGAAGACTCGAGAGAGGCTGCAGCTGCTCAAAGAAGCTGATGACATGGAAGCGCAGCACAACAAGGCCAAGAAGACGGTAGACGAGTCTGAGAAAAGGCTTGAGAAAAGTCTTGATTGGCTTAAGGTGAAGGAGCAATTTACTAAGAAATCGCTTGAGCTGATGAAGGACCAAATCACACTGAAAATGCTTGAGGTGAAAGACGAAATTACTATGAAGGACCAAAACCAATTTATTAATCATAAAAGGGAAGAGATGAAGAAGCAAATTGCTCAGAGAAGAGACGAGATAGAGGAGCCAATTAAACAGAAAAGGGCGGAGATGAACACTATGGCCAACACAATGAATAAACTACATGCCCAGGCAACACAACTAGAGAAGGATGTGACTGGGGTGATGGAGAACATAAACAAAAGGCTGGACCTGCTCGCCGAGGCCATGGAGCTCATCAAGAATAAGCTTAGCGTCAATGACCTCCTTGCCATCATACCAGTCAAACCCAATCTGGCTGAGCCTGCAACTGAACTCTTCAAGAGCGAGACCTACAACAAGGTGAATAAAGGATTAGATGCTCTATATCCACGCCAAGTTTTAGAATCAGATTCAACATTCTTTTAGACAGATGAAAGTTTCAAGGCATTGCACTGGAGGAAACAGCCGGAAAAGACCATGAGGCTCATAAGGGATTGGCTCCACTCTGCTCCCAGCTCATCCACCCTGACAGCCTCCATGACTACGCATTCGCCTGATGTCGGTGCCAGCGCAAAGACACTGCAGAAGGCTTTGGTGGATGCCGAAGAGAACTTTTATTGGACAAATAATTTTTTATATGAAACACCAGCAAATATCCATACTATATGATAGGATAGTTTAAAAGTAAGAGAATCAATTAATTGATACCTTCCTGAAATTTAATTTTGTGCCTAAGCACCACAGCCATTACAACTAGGTATCCAATGCCCTAAGCATCTCAGGAGCTCTTTTAAAACTAGTCCTAAATTGAGTGGAAAACGAAAACCAGCCCTCTAACAACTCCCAATCTGCACTGTCAATCTTTTTAATGCTTTCTAAATCTCTTGATCAATTCCTCATCTTTCCGCGTTCTTGCCCTCCAATCGCTCTTTCAGTGCCAAACTTGGCTTCCCTTGCTGTCACCTGGCTACTGCCAGCTGAGGAAGCAACAGGCTGGCTGCAGGCCAGCTACAACTGTGGATGAAGCGGACGGCCAGCATAAATCAGGATTTGATTTTCTTTTACAGATAAGAATAGAAAACTGTTGGAGGAGGGCCTTCCTCTATACCCCCAACAGTGTTTGCAAGGTTCCTCAAACACATTTTTTTTTTGTGGGGCGAGCAAACCCTTTGAGATGGTTGGTAATCCAGTCCATATATACCATATGGTGGCTTGCCATGTGATGCAAACTAGTGCATATGTCTCTACATGATTTTCATTTCAACCTGAAACCATTAACTCATTTGTGTCTGTTCATGCACTGGTGTAGATATTGGATGACAGGCAAGGAGAGGATAGGACCGGCAGGGTTTCATTATCGTCATTTCTGACAGTGATGATGACTCCATCTGCATGGAAAATCTGAGCCCCAAGTAAACTGTACATGCCTTCGGCTTCTATGGCTTGCACAACACCAGGGCAATGTACCAAATCGCTAGCAGCTCCAATGGCATCTACAATATCATAAACGATGACCCCAATCAGATCACAGAAGCCTTTACATCCTGCATCAACAGAATGACCTCCACCATTCCGTCAATACCAAGGTTGAAATAATGTGCAGCCCGTCCTCTGATGTAGCATTGTCTACAATTGAGTCTGGCCCATTCAGGCATTCCATCCACGGTAACAAAAGATTGTCTTCCATCTTGCTTGGTGCCCTCAATGCGGGTATGGTGAAGAACTTCATTGTCTATGTGGATAACGTTCACGAGGATAACCATGGCAATTTCTCCAAGTACTTCCAAGTTTGTGTCAGGTTGACGCATCCATTGGACAGGGCGGATAAGCTATTAGAAGGTCAATTGTTTGTTGTCAGGGACGGGATTGACAGATATGAGGAGGTAATAGAGAACACTGCTCATCTTGAGGCAGTCGAAATTGCCAGTAATATTACTGATCCTAATTACAAAGGACTCTGGTGGCAGGCAAGCTTAGTCAGATGTGCATCAAATGCCCTGAGTTCGCACGATCTGCTGGTAACAGTTGCCTCACATGGCTCTCAAGGGAGATGGTTAAGGTTGACGAAAATAAGCACATGGCAGTTACTAATTCCAATTATTATAAAAATATGGTGGCAGAAAGTTTGGCCTACATCCTTTCGTGGCTATCATACCAGCAATCATACTGTTGGATCTCTGTCCCCTAGAGCCAACTGCTCGGTTCACCAAGTCATGTTATCAAATATTTTGTGTAACTTACACTATTTCCACAATGGTATTTAGTCAATCGGTTTCAAGAGGCAGATGTGTCAACCATCTTTGTCCATGTGTCTCTAGAAATCATCTGACCTGAAATCGATATATACCGTCATTAGAAATCGATTTATAGAGGTTCATAACTACCACGTCATTAGAACCGTCACTAGCCTTTTTCTAGGAATCGCTTACCAAAATTGTAAATCAACCAAACAATTAGCAGAAAAGATTTTTTTAATCCCAAGAGAAAACTGCACATGCAGTCCCTGGGCATACTATGTCACAAAGTCACTTATAACTAAGTGCCACATGCTTTCTTTTTATTAAATTTCACGAATTTGTATTCAGTATTGCAACCCTAAACAATTTCAAATGAAAAAAGTTTGAACAGCAATGTTTTAAATTTTGTTGAGCACTACAAGATTGGTTAGGGAATCTCTCCATCCGAGATAGTTTGAAAAATATTTATATGAAAAAAAGAATTTCAAAATCTGAGAACTTAAATCATAATTTTAGTAACCTAAAAGACTTAAATTGAAAAAGTCATCAACTACAAAATTGTAGATCTCAAAAGTTTGTCTCTATCTGACTTGATTTGTTTTTTGTGCTGGACCTATTTTTAGAGATGGGTCACAATGCCATTCACATTTAGGGATCCCATTTTTAGAGACAGCTAGTGTTTCCAACCGCCTCTAGAAATCGGATTTTCCATGCACCAAAACCTCTATTGTTTGTACTCGATGCGGCTCCGATGCCATCTTCAACATACCCCTACGGCACCATGAGAGCTCAGGATCTGCTGCTGTCGGTGGAGCTGTTGCTAGCCTGCAGTCCATATGTTGGCTCCCATGAGTTTCCTCTTATTTCTGCTTAATTAGCTTTCTTCTCAGATCTAAAAATTTCCCATTCAATCATTGTTGAGAAAGAGATAGTGTTT
Source organism: Chrysopogon serrulatus (assembly GCA_015844335.1). NCBI lineage: Eukaryota > Viridiplantae > Streptophyta > Magnoliopsida > Poales > Poaceae > Chrysopogon > Chrysopogon serrulatus. The sequence continues at coordinate 157,678 of JADLZL010008225.1, read as the reverse complement.
CTCAATGCCTTTGTTTCTAATTAAAATCAGATTGCTTCCACTTTGATTTCTGGATTTTCAGATTTGGAATGGAGAGTTGGAGATGCATCTAAATTGGGATACAGCATCCGCCATGGCCGGTACAGGGATTAACGGTACTGAAAGTTCCACCCAGGATGAAGTGTTGGAATTGGCCGAGATAGAGAAGCCGGTATAGGATTCAAGATGTTTTGTGCCGTTTTGGTCGCGTATGAGAGGTGAGAGGTTTCGACTTCCAGCTGGTAATGGAACCTGATACACTTGATAGCATGGCCAAGGCCCTCTCTGCCTTCTTCTCCACAATCCATGCCAAATACGTGGTACTCCCTCAGAAATTCCAGTTAGTGAGAAGTAGTCTGAATGGCTTTGTGGGACTCGTCCCACTTGGCCTCCTCATCACTAACCTTCCACTTGGGCTCCGTGGTTTACCTAGGCCAAGCTTGGGTGTCTACAGGTGACCCCTCTGTCGGATGCACAGCACGCCAGTAGGACCTTTCTGGAATATCCTCGACTGAACTCATTAGGGGCTCTTAAGACCTCTCTGAACAACAGTCGACAAGTAATCACCTCCAGGCAGTATTGAAGTCAGGACTCAGGACACAGGTTTAGGGGGCAAATGTCAATAGGGGGGCCATTTACTCTTTAATTATATGGTAGATTAGTTAGATTGTTAAAGGGTATAATAGGAAAATGTCAAAGTTAGGGAAGGCTGAGTGCCTGAGCCCCCTCCAGCCCCTCCCTGGCTTACTGCCTCTAGGATGTCCAACCCTCCTTTAGATTGCTGTATAAATTTGATTACTAATCTACATGTCATGAATTCTGATTGGTGCCAAAGTTAATTTTTAATTTCCATGTCTAGAGATTATTGGCATCAAGTTGATTAAATATCTAAATCATATGCTCAAATACTACTGTAAGCCACAGTAAACAAGAATTTGGCACTAACAGCAGCGCTCACCTCGTTTGTATGGCCATACTTCTTGTGGCACTGGCTCCTGTGGTGTATGCGTGCATAGCACCTGGGAGAAATAGCGAAAATAAACAATTAGATTAACTTCGGCACCAGAGACAGACAGACACCAAGCAAAACATGCACTAGGAAACGTGCTGTGATCTAGTCTCTAAAAGATTGGCAGGTCAGACAAAAATTGTCTGAAAAGTTATTCTCACCAGTCCTCTTCGCACATCTCATTACTCATTTATTCCGACCAATCAAAAATGCAATTCATAATGTCGTATATGTACATGCTGGAGGAAAACACAATTCCAAACTTCAATTTTATCCAATCACTCAAGACTAACCAGCCGAGGGCAGAGGCCTATTATCATAGAAATCTTGCACACAAACATATGGATCTGAGGGGCACAGAGGAAGCCAGTCGCACCTTCAAACTCCGCATTGGTACTGGGCTCAACAGCGCCCTGAGGAGGGACAGACGGAGCGACGCTTCAGGAGGGATTTGATGGCCGCCGCCTGGGGTGTGATGCAGTCGTCGATGCATGCAGTAGGGCGCGGCTAAAGGCCTAGTCTACGGGAAGCCGCTCACCTAGACGTCGTCGCCGGCAAGCGAGGACGGCCAACCCAGGTGCCGCGGCCGGCACGAGCACGGGACGCGTGCCGCATTGGCCACGAGCGACGTCGCTGGAGAAGGAAGGATCACATGCATTGCACCCGCCCAGGGAGAAAACCCTCTAGCCCACAAGCCAGGCTCCCCGCCAATACGAGCTCGCGCAGGCGCAGCTTGAGCTCGGCCGGGTGCGGCAGCAGGTCAGAGAGAGAGAGGTGAAGAGGAGGAAGAAGAGGCATGTGGAAATGCACTAGGGATTGATCTCGGCCGTTGGGTAGATCGGATGGACGGTGATTGAGAGGTCAGGACAAAGTTGGGCCTGAATTAGCTAAACAAGCAACTTTGTCAAACTGGGCTGAGTTTGGGTTGTTTCAGCCCGTCACTGTTTAATAGCAAGAGTAGAAATACATTTAAAAATTATGAAGAAGATAATATAATAATGAGACGTTATTACAAGGATGTGGTTTGGTCTCCGACCAATTTTCATAGTTTACTGAGAAGATTTGTCTATCGTATAAATAAAAAACATTAGTAGCTATAAATATATAGCAATGTATCCGGATATTTGAATTCTTCATTCAAACTTGGCACCATCCTGAAATGTAATAGTATAACATTTTATTCTCTGGATGCACTTAATTAAGTTTGTTGTATGTGGTATTAAAATGTACTATTGTACCCACGTTGTTTTGTTGATTGTAGCTTTTACAACGCATAGATTAAATGAGACATAATTAAAATGTTTTAACCTCCAAAATAGTATAATTATTGCATAAAAATCATGAATAAACATAATACGATGTGTTATATTAAATTAACAGTAAAAAGATAAATTAACATAATACACTCCATCAGTTGCTCTATAAAGATTGCATCCATAGCACAGAAGTCACGAACTAGCAAAGGATCAACCAATCTTCAGAATCATATAACCTTTTCTCGTTGTCTGCCTTTTCCAATGTTATCTTTTCTTCCATGTTGGTGCTGGTATTCCTCGACACTGTGGTAGCTAGCTTGTACGTGCCTTGCGGGTGCTCACCGGCCAGGAACAACACGACGGCGCGGTGCCTTGCGGGTGCGTGTTTAGGCCTTGACCGTGGGGCTTTAGTGGTCGTGTCTGCGTGTGGTAGCAGTGATGTTGCGCTGGGCGTGGCCAGCGTCTTTGGTGTGGAGCTCTAGCGACTACTGCTTGCGGCAAGGTGGCTCGGCGGAGGGGTGCCACGGCGGCTGGGCAACACAGAGGGTGGAGGAGGGGGTTAGAGGGAGCATGGGGTAGGAGGAAGGTCGTGGAGCTCACCTGCTCCTCGAATTGGCCGGAGATGCTCCGCACGGCGTGGATCGGTCCTCGGCACTTCGGCGGCGGCGGCGGACCCTAGTTGGGGAAGAACGAGGTGGAGCTCAGTAGGGCAGTAGAGAAGGGAAATTGAGGGGGAGATGGGGTGTTCCGGCTCGCAGCGGAGCTCGGAGAGGTGATGGCGATGGGAGACGCTCACCAATCAGGCCTTTTATAGAGCAATCCGCCGAGATATTTCCAGCCGCCATTAACCACGTGCTCGAGCTCGGGGGTGCTGCGTTGGACGTTCCTGTCGCCGCTCGTGCCTCGGTGAAGTCGGTGCCGCGTGAGGTCGCATCCATGGCGCCGGCGGGATTCCAGGCGGAGCCTGTGCTCGGCTGTGTCCCGCGTTGTGAGGAAACAGAGAGGGGAAAGGCAGTGGAGAGGTGACGTGATGGCTCGGGGCGGACATCTATCGCGCTCGTGCTCCTCCTTCACCCGCTCCCGGCGGGCTCAAGAAGGTGCAAGATTTCACTTACCGTTTTGACGTACCGAACCGCCCCTGCCCGGTAACGGTAAACCGCTCGGTTACCGAAAAAAACCGTCAAAAACCGGCTGGTTTCAAATTTGAATTTCAAAATTCAAATTTTCACAAGTCAAACGGTAGGGACCGGTTTACCGATCGGTTTGAACCGGTTACCGACCGGTTTGAACGGTAACCGGTTCAAACCGGCCGATTTTTTTTTTATTTTGGCTAGAAAAAATTAAAATTTTCGCCATGACCTTTACAGAAAATAATGTCGAAGAGCACACAAAGTCATAATAAATATTGTCACATAAATACATAGTGCGTAAATAAAAGTCCGTATCCACCGGTGGCAAACAAAGTCACACCAACGAAACAACAAATAGTTCGATACAAATACATGGTCTCATGCACATATCAACACTGTGATACGAATGGAAAGACCCCCATTGCGCACCCTTGCTCATACTCGGCGGTGGACATAAGATTGATACCTCGCAGTCGAAGAAGGTCGGCCTTGAATTCTTGCCAAGATTGGCCCGTCCATGCCGCCGTTGTCTCCCATTCTTGAACTAACAAACCGTAAAAATGAGGGTCCTCCCATTCATAGACCCATTTAGTCGGCCGCTGCATGGTCATGTCAGGAACAGGGTAGTTGTAAGGAGCCTGTGAGGTATCGCTGTAGGAGGAAGAAGAGTACTGTGGAGTATCGTAGTCCGTCGGTGCATAGGCTGTCCTCTGTGAAGTCGGCTGTCCATGGTCTTCATCCTGAGTAGCATGTGTGAAATACGTCTCGCTTGCAATGAACCATAATTAGAACTCACATAAAAGAAACAAATATACGTAAGTAGGTGCAATTGATACCTGTAAAGTGAAGACTACTACCACCAGCACCGCTAGCACCTCCTCCACCACTACTATACCCACCACCACCACCACCATACCCACCACCGCCACCGTCGCCGTCACCGTCACCATCACCATCACCGTCATCATCATCGTCAGCAGAGCTGCTATCTTGGGACTCCTGATACGGTGGACTACGCCCTCCTCGTCCGTCTCTGCGTCGCTGCTCACTACTTGTTGTACTTGTTTTTCTTTTTTTCCTTTGTTGGGGTTAGTTTGCTTTGGTCCAGTCTGGAACTTCCTCTTTCCTAGGTGCGTGTCACCCACATGTCTACGGGCCCAATCACTGATGGAATCATCCCCCGTAGCCGTACGTAGATCTACAGGGTCTATTTGGTCTCTGCTAACAGAAACAAAAATTGGCATGAAAAAATTGTGGTACATAAGTGGCTAATTGACAAAAAAACAAAAAAAAATACCTGACAAGATGGGAAGGCAACGGGACATCATCATCATCATCATCATCATCCTCATCCAAGACTGGATCCGCGTTCGATCTCCCATACTCCATCCATTCCCGAACCGGATTCTCCCGATAATAGAAAGAAATATGCGCAAACTGGTCAATAAAATCACCTTCATCACGCGTTGGCGGGCCGTCGACGTCCGCAAGCCGTAGCCGAAGGTTGTAGTTGACATACACAAGCTTGTTTAGTTTCTTGTGCGACAATCGATTGCGAACCTTCGTATGGAGCAAGGCAAAGGTGCTCCAGTTCCGCTCGCATCCACTAGAGGAAACACACTGTGCAACAAGCCGCAAAGCAAGACGCTGCAATGCCGGTGTGTTTCTACCAAACAGCATCCACCAGACCGCTGCAAGTGAATTCAAATTTGATGTTAGGTGGACATAGAAAGAAAAGGGGAAAACACATAAGCACAGACAAATTCTTACATGGGGTTGTCTTTGGGTCTTCCGCCATTCGCATTGCTAGTTCGCTACTAAACTCACCAAGCTTCTATCGAAATACCTCAGCCTCCTACAATGCCTGCGCTGCTACTTCAACATCGACCATGCGAGCGAATGCATCCTTCAATCCTAGTGTCGATGGGAGATACACGGGACTCCCTACAGAGAAGATAGAAGAAGACCTAGTCCAACTAGGACTTTCTATATGTAATTCTAGTAGGACTGCTACCTTGTAATCCTATTAGGACTCCAACATTATAACCGACTAGGACTCCTGCCTCCTGGACTATATAAAGAGAGGCAGGGGTCCCTAGACCTCCAACATAACACAACAGGGCTCAACAGCCAAAACCACCAAGCGCAGGGCGCAATATACTATCAACCCCAACTGGATGTAGGGCGCCGTGACTTTCTGGCGTGCCGAACCAGTATAAATCGTGTCTAACTGCATTTACCATCGAGTTCCTGCATACGCCGACACCCCTCTGAACAAAACACCGTCCCGGGTAACCCCGTGGCGGGCTATCGGTGGCTAAACACCGACAGCTGGCGCGCCAGGTAGGGGCTGTCGGCGCTTTGCGTTCGAGAGCTCGACGGACCTCAAGATCAAGATTTGTCGCGGCACTCGTCGACAACTTGCCGCGGCTGCTATTTTCTGTCGAATCAGCAACTCATCATACATGCACATCCAAGTCCGAAGCGAATTCACCTGCACAAACCATGACTTGAAGGTCCAAATTCAAGATGATGTACATCCACTCCAAGAACAGCAGCTGTCCGACTTCAAAATGACACCAGGACTTTGCATCAAGTCTACACGTATTCGACTCTGACTCCACCCGCCGAGTCCGACTCTGTCGGTTGCTGTATCTCAGCTTTGATAGCACGCTGAGCTACAATTACGACATGACCATGAGTCCTACTCCAAGCCAATCAGATATACATGCATCGATTAGCATCAACCAAAGTTTCCTCCGCCAGTCCGACTCCGACAGCAGGGCGAAATACCTCGTCCGATTACTCGGAAGTCGACTAGAACAGAATTCGACTCCGAGTCCAGAAAAGCCTGCTGTCGACTCCCAGTCCGGATTGACTCCAACTCCCGGCTCAGTCCGACTCTACTTCGACCAAGACTGTCTCCAATTCCCAGAACGGCGGCACAAACAAGCCTGCGTATATATGCACCAGCAAGCATGCAAATGAGTCCCTACACTGACGGAGCCGTACGAGCAAACAACAAGCTAACAGTGCATGAACGTGCACATGTATATATGCATTACCGGGAAGACAGGATCCGAATTCAACTGATCAGCATACATATACTACTCGGATGCAACGGTCACCAATACCATCGCGTGACTACTCATGGCCGCCGACTACTTTCAGCTACCGACTGCTGTACTCGGCTACCAGCTGCTCTACTGCCAACTACTCCTGGATATCGACCAGCAACGAACTGCATCTGACTGTGGACTACTCCGCTGCCAACTGCTGCACTCCGACTACTCGGCAACCACTAGTATTACTTGCCGCTGGATGATACTAAACTCAAGTCAACTTCAAGCTGGATCCCCAGCAAACAAAGAATCCATCTAAACCAAGGGCCATGCAAATATTTGCATGCTTCCGAGTACTCGATGGCACTTACGACTACTCGACCAAGGCTACCAAGTACTCGACGATAGCTTCAGAGAACTCAACGATGGGTTCCGACTTCCGAGTATTCAACTAATCAGATCACCACATCAACTCCGCTCGACTACCGACTGCTCTCGAATACCGACTACTCTTGGCTGCCGACTACTCACTCGACGCACCGACCCCTCCACTCGGCCACAAATAAGCTAAGTCTTATTTTTTAATATTTCTCCTAAATATTTTCTAAAACTTCATATATTCTTGGATATTAACCATGTGCCTCCATGAGGCTAAACCAGCGCTGTCCGTACCAACAAAAGCCTGCTGCAACGGCATTCTTCTCCAGCATAAGGATAGACTTGGCATCTTAATGCCACTCACGGCGGCACATCCAATTTACGACAAATTCTTGTAATGATCGCTTGTGACTCCATTACCATCAAGGATGATGATCGGATGAACCACAGTTCTATGCAAGAGGCAAACAAGCTAATCAAGACTCTTTGCCAAGGCTAAGCATGCATCATCAACAAGCACCATGACAGATCGAGTTCAACTTGGACTCCGCCTTACCAAATTTAACTCCTGCTGATAAAGGAAGACAAATCAGATTACAACTCGGCCTCAATATTGGAATTTTCAAATCAAGGTCAAGACAGCTATGCAGATCGCGGCATCAAGCTTGATCAGGCAAACAAGCTGCACCGGACGACAGAGCCACCCGACGCCAGGAGCGTACACACGCATCACGCATGCAGCAGCATCAATATGAGGACATTACCGGACAATCTCGGGAACAAGCCTGGCAAAAGCATCGGCAACAAGAAGCATCTCATGGAGCAAGCTGATCATACACAGCAGCCGGCACGGCCGTGTTCACTCGGCATCCTCCAACTCTGACATCTCCATGCTCAAATCCTCCTCCAACTCGTTCTACAAGCTTCCAAATCGAGAAGCCAGTCCTGCTTGCTCCAAAACATTCTGAAGTAAAAAAAAAAAGAAACTTGGCTTCGACATGACAACTCGAGATGCCAGCTCTCAGACAGTCAGATTCAAGTAAACAGCACCACGCAACAAATGCATCTAGCATGCACATATCAGACTACAACTCTGTACGCTCGTCGGCAGCGTCATCGACCAACACCATGACCAAGTTCGATTCCAATTCTGTCCTGCCAAATACGAGTATGCTGGTATGAAACAGAATATGAAGATCAGAAGCAAATAATCAACATACACCTCTCGGCCAAGAAGCAAGCAAGAATCAAGCGGCTGTCCAACTATAGCAGCAATTCAGTAAACAACTTCATCTACTCAAGCTTGGCTGAGTACTATACGACGATCTTCGAGAGCTTGATAATGGCCTCCAACTACTTGATGATGGCTTCCGAGTACTTGACGAAGGCTACCAAGTGCTCAACGATGACTTCAGTATACTTAAACGATGGGTTTCGACTTACGAGTACTTAACGACGAGATTCGGATGCTCAACGGCGCATTCCGGATACACAACTTCGCTTGACTGCTCTACCACGGCAGACCGACTACCTCTAGGTGTCCTACATCACCAGTTGTTAAAAGACACGTCGCCAGACAAGCTCATCAAGATGGCAAGTATTCATATACATCAAGGAAGAGACGGAACCAAATCCTGCTAGCTACGAAGCTGTTCATGTGCATACTGCTACTCGTTTGCGAGACTAGACAATCAACATGACAGTTTACCCAGACTATTGATTCATCTCCACGTCAAATGCGATGACAGCTCACTTGAGAACAAAAGACGAAGCTCGGGGGGCTCGGTCCTTACCAATCGCCGAGTACTCTGGCAGCAATGACTACTACTCAGAATACAAGCATAGATCGGTTCCAACTACTTGGCTAGCCGGTTTGCTCGATCATCCGTATACATGAAGATAACGCCAATAAGCTAGCTGTTTAAGAATCCAACAATGACACACCAAACCGACCACGACTCCAAAAAGTACCAACTCAGACTTCATTCGACTACTCGACACGGACACTGACTACTTGATGCATACCTCAAACACCTGAGAGGACAAAATGTAAGACAAGTACACGAACAGATTGGTTGCTGCTCATGTTTTCAAAACAAGACCAAAGCTCTCTGTTCGACTACATCGAGCTACAGCAAACTGTCCGACTATAACATAGTATGATGGCAACTTCCTCTGCCCAGACTCAACTGAGTGCTCGACGACAACTTCCGAGTACTTGATGACGCTTCCGAATATTCAACAAAGACCCAACAAGGGGGTTGTACTCGACAAAAGACACTGCCGGGTACTCGACGATGGCTTTCGGGTACTCGATGACAAGATTATTCAACTCGATCTCTGAATGGCAAAATGGCCACAAGCCAGCCTGTGTCTAACTATTCCAGGTTGTTTTCACAATACCGATGAGAGCAAGAAACGCTCGACCCCCCGGGATGTTTTCACAATACCGATGAGAGTACGGCTAAGAGGCCAACACTCACCCTATCCTGGGTTTTTTCAACCTGGATGAGAGCAGAGATGACTAAAAAAGACATGGAATACATGGACGCGTGTACTCCATAACCCAAGCGGGGCGTTTCGTAATAGAAACCCGCAAGCGGGGCGTTTCGTAATAGAAACCCGCAAAGCAGGGCGTTTCGTAATAGAAACCTGCGACCAGTGTGTTTCGTAATAGAACACTGGACCTACAAAAAGCGGGGCGTTTCGTAATAGAAACCCGCAAGCAGGGCGTTTCGTAATAGAAACCTGCAACCAGTGCGTTTCGTAATAGAACACTGGATCTACAACTCGCAAACTGTTGAAGTGCAAAATGGCTACAAGCTAGCCTGAGCCCAACCATTCCGGGTTGTTTTCACAACACCGATGAGAGTACGACTAAGAAGCTAATACTCGCCGTATCCTGGGGTTTTCAACCTGGATGAGAGCATAATATAGCTCGAACTATTCCAACTTCTAATCAAGAAGCAAATGAACATCAGTTCTGAGATATCCAAATTAATGCTTCAGCAAGACCGTACGTGCTTCACAACCATGAATATGGGAAAATTGCTCCAATCAACAGAGATGCTCAAATTATCAGCTCGAAAGCACCTCACTCAGCGAAACTGATTACAAAATGATCGGGATACCAATCAGCCGACTACTTTGACTTCATTACAGAATCACTCCGTCTGACATACAAGTCACCCGGCTCAACTAAGAGCTCCTTGGATATAAATTCTACATGATCGAAACACAGTCGTACTGATTCCTTCGGTTCCATCAGTAGCCGACTACTCGGCTACCATACACTCGAAGACAGGAAGTCACGGAATACAGCTCCTCGGCCCTGACAGTATCATCTTTCCTAACTACAGAGGCATACAGAACAAGATTCAAGTCGACCGCAAAATTAGGGACCACATGCTAGCATGCACTCACGTGAATATGTCAAGCGGCAAGCCATATCTTTTCCAGTACAACTCCACACCCCACAATAAGCTCCAACTCTACAAGGCACCGACATACACAGCTTCGATGACTCCGCCAACAATAATTAGACAAGCCAAGTCACAGTTCAAATCGACATCACCTCGACCCACTTTGATGTTACTCCCACTACGCTCGGGGGCTCGGATTCAAGGAAGAGAAAAGAACTCAAACCGATAGAGATCGAGTTGCATTTGAGAGCTCGATGGTCCTCGACGTTAAGAATCACCGCGGCTCTCCTCGGCCTCATCGACAGCCCGCTGTAGCACTAGTCGGCCTCGTCGACAACCCGCTGCGGCTCTCGTAGACTACAGTCGATATTTCCACATCCTTCAGCAAGTCACGTGCCGAAGCAACTCGACCAAGCGTCCGTAGCAGTCGGAACCCATCGAGACATCATACGAAACCAGTCAGATTTCCAGCAGTCAGAGTCAACAACCCATCCCGACCAAGCTCAGATTCGATCTAAAGCTCAAATTGCAAAATCAGAAAACAAGTCGGCCTCCAACGCCGTTTCCATCCTCAACTCGGCATCAAATCAAGATTCGATCAGCAATCCATCACAAGTAAACAAGAACAACCATGGCAAGGAAGGAAGGAAGCAAGCAAGGCAAGCATATATATGTATATGTGCACAAACAAATCGGACAACCAGCCCTTGATGACTCCACGATTCCAATTCAAACACCTCGAAGCTAGCCGAGTCAGATTTCTGTTGCTGCCATCTTCAAGACTTAAAAAAAAGGGGTAAGAAGAAATAGAGAGAGAAAAAGAAGATCATGCACCGACGTACATACAAACACGGCAATGCAGCAAACAAGAAAGAACTCAGACTAGAAGCAAAGGACGTCAGAAGACTAGACAAAGAAGTTACGCACATATACAGACTTCAACATCAAGACAACATGCAAGCTATTTATAGCTTTTCAAACAAACGAAGCAAGGGATCCATTCAACCATACAGACACCTCGATGCACCAAGTATGGCTCCGAGTTCTATTCGAGCCACGTGGCATACAAGATGTTTGAAAACAAGACGTCCAAGTACCAAGATTAGCATCCATCTGACCACAACTCGGACAAAGCAGAACTAGACAGACCACCATGCCGCCTCTGTCAACAATTCGGCTTCATGCAGTTTCAAATACAACTCGGATAAGCCAAGTCCAGCTCCTACATGAACCAGCGACATGCAAGCAAGGAAGAACACAAAGGCAACCAAGACATATATGTATATATGCATGCACGAAGACCAAAGCAAACAGGACCACATCAAGAGCCACGAGCAAGCAACTACATTCTGAGAACCCGGCAACAAGTTCCGAGTTGTTTTCGGTACTCAACATACTAGTCACTTAACTGGTTTAGCTCATCAACAAACAACTCGGCTGAGCTGTCCAACTACTCTAGGCTTTTTGACTACATCAAGCAAATTGTTGGCTCCACTTCCATCACCTCGAATACTACATCAACAACTTGGACACAGTACCCGACAACTCCACCATAAAGGCATTACGACTGGATCATACCAACGGGTAGGGTATGCTCCCGAGAGCTACCTTACTCAGCCAACATGATAAGTCAAGTCCAAAAAAGAACCCGGATTGGTCAGAAAACAACCCAAAGAGGTGCATCAAGACTCAAGAGAAGATAAAAAAGAACCCGGATTGATCAAAAACAACCCAGATAAGGTGGGATAAAGATCAAGACAAAATCCAATCTTAAGGGAAAAAAGAACCCTACTAGCAGGGATCAGAAGAAAAAGAACTCCAACCAGGCTTGGGAGCTCAATCTTCAGAAAAAAAGAAGAACCCTACCAGCAGGGATCAGAAGAAAAAGAACTCCAACCAGGCTCAGGGGCTCAATCTTAAGGGAGAAGAAGAACCCTACCAGCAGGGATCAGAAGAAAAAGAACCCTACCAACCGGGATCAGAAGAAAAAGAACTCAACCGACATAGGTCGAAAGAAAAAGAACTCTACTAGCAGGAATCAAAAGAAAAAAGAACTCATCCGACAAGAGATCAAGAGAAAAAGAACCCCATCAGCAGGGATTAGAAGAAAAGAACTCAATCAGGACACATCAAGTTCACATATGCTATCAAACTACCCTGTACTGATCAAAACAGGGTGCTAACTTTGAGCAGTACATCGGGGGCCTTGATTAGTATATCTCAGACTTATTTCTTGACCCTGCTACAAGACTTCTACGACGTCTTCTAGCAGGCTCGGGGGCTGCAGGGTACATACCCTCAAAGAAGATCTTCAAAATTTTTCAAGGAACCTCTAGTTTTTTGTTCCAGAAAGCAAGAGGCTCGGAGGCTACACTCACTGAGTGCACTTTTCCAGGAAAAAGTGCATCTCAGTTAAAGAAGCAGAAGCAAGAAGACCATCTCAAGATTTCACTTCAAAAGAACCTGGCTTCCGAAGCTCAATCATGAAATGCTCGGGGGCTTGTCGATGGGAGATACACGGGACTCCCTACAGAGAAGATAGAAGAAGACCTAGTCCAACTAGGACTTTCTATATGTAATTCTAGTAGGACTGCTACGTTGTAATCCTATTAGGACTCCAACATTATAACCGACTAGGACTCCTGCCTCCTGGACTATATAAAGAGAGGCAGGGGTCCCTAGACCTCCAACATAACACAACAGGGCTCAACAGCCAAAACCACCAAGCGCAGGGCGCAATATACTATCAACCCCAACTGGATGTAGGGCGCCGTGACTTTTCGGCATGCCGAACCAATATAAATCGTGTCTAACTGCATTTACCATCGAGTTCCTGCATATGCCGACACCCCTCCGAACAAAACACCGTCCCGGGTAACCCCGTGGCGGGCTATCGGTGGCTAAACACCGACACCTAGAAACATTTCTGGAGTGGGATCTAGTTTGTATGACAGCTTCAGATTAAGAACAGCAGCTGCAGTATTTGGACAATAACAACATACGTTACATATTGAATCAAAATAGGTTCGTATAATCATAAGGCATGATCATACCTGCATCAATATAGGTGCCTACGTAGACATCTGTAATCCGAGTCTCTAGAATCTGTTTGTACTCCCTCCATGTTTCCACATTATTTCCGAAGAACCGCTGCATCTCCTGTTTGACCATCTGGAAGCGATACAACACATCACACAAGTTCGGCCGCTTATCTTGATCAGCAAAGCGAAGGAACTTGTACACTGGCTGAACCGTATCGATGATGTATTTCAAACCTGCCCACCACTCCAGACTTGACAGCCTTGCATGAACATAACTACCTTCTCGTGTCCGTGGCCACTTGCTCTGTAAAAACTCAGGAGATCCCATCCACTGCATGAATTGCTCATGTTTCCGGTAAAAGCTCTCAAAGAACATGTAGTTGATCCCAAATCTAGTGGCATTCCACTTGACCAACTCACCACCAATAGCTTTCCTCATCATGTTATTCAACGAACCATGGTTGTAACCAAGTTGAAATACGCTTGCAACAAGATATCATACCGAATGGTCCAACCTCTCACCAATGTCTTTCAACATCAAGTTGATGGTGTGTGCAAGACAAGGTTTCCAAGCAATGTGCGGATACTCCTCCGAAACATGTTTGCATGCTTTCTTATAGTTTGCACCGTTGTCGGTTACCACATGAACGACATGTTCCAATCCAATCTCCTTCACCACCTTCGAAATCTCCTGAAAATATTAGGTACATTTATTACTAACGTGCCAAGAATGTGCAATTCTCAAAAATGCATAGACACATGTCCAAATAAATTACCGAGTAGAGGTATGTGGCCGATTGACTCTTTCCAGTCGCATCAATAGACTTGTGAAACCACGTCACCCCATTGCAATATATCAGAAAGTTGATCACACTTATTCTAGTCGGGCCAGTCCAAGAATCACACATCAATGTGACACCAAAAGTGGGCTAATCCTTCGAAACTTTGCGAACCTTGCCTTTAAGTCCTGCTCGTTCTTATCAAGGTACTTGCCATCAATTTTCCTTCCAGTGGGGGACGTGATCCCTTCACCGGCAAAAAAAAATGAAATCATTAAATTCAACAAACAATCGTAATGCAACAAGTTCTCCAAGTATAGCTACTTACCCCAGTTCCCGTGTCTCCCCGATCGCACTCACAAAGTGCGGAGTATCGGCCTGTCGTCCGAGGGATTCCTCGCAAAATGGAACCACTTTGCCCAACCTGTACCAATAGCTTCCCTCGCTTGCCTACCCCTCTGCGTCCATTTGCCCGTATCAATCCTTGGTTGCACCATTCCTCTCCTCCCACCGGCTGCCAAATTATAGTCCTCAACCACCACGGGATTCTCCCTCCGTGAACCTGATCTACCAAAGAACCTCCCGAAAGGATTCCGCCCTGCGAACCACCACCTGCGAGCCACCACCCCGTGAACCACCACCCCGCGAACTACCCCCTCCTCGCTCGTAAATACCTCCTCTCGCCTCCACCCCCCGTCGGTACTCCACTTCTTGTTTCGAACGGCGGAGTGCTTCTTGCACCATAGCTTCATATTCATCATCATCGAGGGGAGTGTTTCCCTCCGCCGCAAAGATCCTCTCGTGCCAACTGCGTAGAGCCCGGTCCGGAAGTTGCCTTCCTAGTCCTATCAATATCCCGCTGAAAATACTCCCGGACATCTGGTGGCACCTTGCTGCAATGCAGCACCTCAGTCCCTCGCCCAGCCAAATGTTGTTTGAATCTCGTGCAACCACCACCTGATTTCTGAGTAAGACAATAGTTGCATCGCCATCCAGGAGCAAGATTCACGCCATGTTCCCATACAATGTCTTTTTGTCTTCCTGATATTATGCACCTACGAACGAAAATGCAACATAAAAAATAAAACAGTCACATATATAAAAATGTACACAATGTCACACCGAAATAAATCATGTACAAAATAATTCATACCTACACATTCTACCTCTAATCTTAAATCCGAAAGCAAAATAAACTACACATCCTACATCTAATCTTAAATCCTAAATCAAATCCTACCTAAATCCTAAACTCTTTTTTCCTTAAAACCTTTGTAAACCCTAAATCAAATGCACATTAAAACCTTTCTAAAACTACCTAAATCCCTACCTAAACCTATCTAAAACTACCAAAATCCTACCTAAATACAAAAGAAAACAAAAAAAAGAGGGAACGCACCTCGGTCGGCCCGCCGGCGGCTGCCGGTCGGTAAACCAATTACATCGAAGCGGTTTACCGCTTCAGCGCGCCGGGCGCCATCGATCCGGAGCATGGCGGTCAACCGCTCCTACCGCCCGGCTTACCGCCCGGGGAGCAGCTTCGACGCGTCCGGCGGTTTCTTCGGCCACCGGGCGGCGGAAGGGAGCGGGCGGGGCGGGTGGCGGTGCAGGGGATGGGATACGACCCCCCCAACCCCCCGGAACACATATCCGGTCGGTCGGGCCACTTGGGCCTCATGGGCCTTAATGGGCCGCGTCTGTTTTTTTTTCAAACTTCCATACGTCCAAAAAAATACTAAACGAACTCAAATTGGAAAAAATTTGACACCATTCGATTCTATAAATCATGAACTATTTTTAGAATTTTTTAGGTTTTTTTTCAAATTTTAAATTTCAAATTTGAGCCGGTTTGAACCGCCGTACCGCATCGGGCCATGGCGGTAGGTTCGGTTACCGGCCAAACCGGCCGGTAACCGAACGGGAGAAAAAACCCTGCAGCAGTGGGGCCGGCCGGAGGGAGGCGACGCGAGAATCGCGTCGATTGGGAAGGAGGAGCTGACATGCTGCCCCTCGCGTCAGTGAAAGAAATGAAAGGAGGAGTGCGTGGGCAGCTACGTCGCTGGAGCTAGCTGGGCCAGTGGTGGCCTCGGCCCACGTGGAGTGAGAAAAAGGGAGGGAACGAGCTGGGTCCAGATTCCAGAACGGGAAAGAGAGGAGAAAGGTAGGTAAGATGCAGTCCGGGAGTCCTTTTCCATTCTTCTTTTTCTCCTTAATGAGGAATGCTATGCTTTTGAAATAAAACTGATTTGCAATTTGAAAAGTGTCAAAATAAAAACGTACCACCACAAGTCCAACAAGCAAGAACAAGCATTCAGAACACAATTATCTCAAATATTTTTATGTGAATTATATTCGTGACAAAAAGAATAAACCTACGTGTGTCATATTATTTATATTTGGAAAAGGCTCAAAATTTTAGTGGTTTTCGAAACATAGAAAAAAATTCAGGGTGTTACACTTGATCACTCATTAAAAGGAATTGGAATAATCCCAACATAAACTCAATTTGGTCATCAAACATAAGCAACTCTACGTATTTCTCCCGCATTTTTGAGTTGCATTCCAAAGTCAATTCATGCTCCATTTGATTTGTCTATGAGCCTCGACATACTTCAACGTGATTCACTTTAACATTTTGTTGGCCTCCTATAAAAATTCTAATTGGCTAGGCCTCAATGGAAAAATCTTGCTCTATTGTCACTTGTTTCAAAGTTATACGATGTTTTATATCCCCCAAATAATGTTTCTAAAAAGCAATCTCTCTCAAATGTTCCTCTGCATGGAGACATGAAAAACATTATACTTCCCTCATAGTTCAATGTAACTTCAATGGATAAGCCAATTTTCCAAATCGTGGTACTATTAGGAAAGGATAATGTACATAACCGTACCACCTTTACCAAATCTCACAACAAATCTAGTATGCAAAACTCTTTTTTATTAGAGATAGCAACACATAGAAAAACATAGTGTATATATAGATGGAACTCATGTAGTTTTTTATAAGTAATTTTTGGGCCTTAAGTTTCTAAGTGACCTAGCTGATAAGTTCACCTCGTAGGCATCATGATCCCCCTTCATGCCCTAAATCTTGGGATACACGATAGTTACACCCATGAGTAAAAAGGATCTATCAAATTTTTGATATTATCATTAGACCAACATGTTTGGAGATACAAATGTTATATATTATATTCTATAAACCTAATCAGACTTACTGATAATTAACTTAATCTAAACTTGTGATTATATTTTTTTGGGATGAATTTACTATTTTACCAGCTATACTGGTTTCAAAAAGTTTTACCACTCCCCAAATGACATACTACCTCTGCCCATAAAAATAATATAATTCTAAGTGCATTCCTGGTTAATGTGTCTAAAGTTTGACTAAATTTTAGGTAAATAATTTAAAATATATCTCATTACAATTACAAATCTGATCATACTTATATGATTTTTTATTTATAGTTAGTCAAAGTCAATATACTTTAACTTGGTATTGTATTAGAATTGTATTTTTAGATAAAGGAGGAAGTATTCTGAATTAAAAGGAGTATATAGTACTCGACGTGTATGTTTACATCCTAATTTAATAGTGGAAAATGACAAGCACATGCCCAATACACCAAAAGGTCAAAGAGATAACTAAGTATCTGGCATTCATGTGCACAAGTACTCCATCTCTTGAAGTAGGATAGTGGAGAATCTAAGAGCGGTCATCCTCAAATACTACTGAAACAGGTAATCCGTGGTCTATAGCCTCTTATATGTGTAGAAGCTACCTAGATAGCAATCATAGCATAGAAAATGGGGCCTCACTTTAGTTTCTTGACTTTATTCTGGACAAGAAAAGGGGGAGCAAATAGGGCAGCCGAGATGAGCTAGCTGAACGGTACGTATACAACAAAAGATAATGATTTCTTTTTTTGTAAATTAGCCTCCTCGCGTCGTATAGTCACACACGGCAACATCCAAGTTTAATGATGCTTATATCTTAACTGGACTTGATTGTCTAAGCACGTCCCTAATAATGTTCAAATAGCTACTCTAGCCAGAATTCTATTGGGTATATATCAAAGAGAGATTAAATAGTTAGCATCTCTCAAATAGCTAGTCTAACACGATCTTTCAAAAATAACTCTCTTACAGCTCACGTATATAACTGTGCACTATAATATTCTTTTTTATTCTTTTTACAAGTCATATACCGTCAGGGAATTTCGGCTTTCCAGTAGTGGTACCTGGCTAGCTGTTTGTAATTTGCCATAAAGGACGCCCTAATAGTAAAGAATTGATGTTCCCAGATTTGCAGGAAACCTACGAGTATCTACCTAGGTGACTAGGCGTCGAAGATGCACTTGTTTAAAATGATAGTTTAGGATAAATATTAGCCTATTGCTATAATCAATATATATTGTCTACATTTTTTTGTGAACTAATAACAATGTACGGAATTTTTCCATTATAATATGTGGGAGGCTAACTTTTATCTGAAGCCCGTCTCTCTTTTTTTTTTTTTTTTTTGCGAGAAAGATCAAGGAAGGTCATTTTTGGCCTTAGCAGGGCACCAATTATGCGTTACTGAATCTTTTGGAAACCTCTGTTTCAAAAAAAAAAAAAAAATCTTTTGGAAACCTCTGGGTTGGTTTGTATCTACATCGATTTTTTAAAAAAAAAACTACATAATTTATCTAGGTATCTTTTGCTTTCATTTGTCGCACTTATTCCGTTTTTGCAGCTGTTTTCACTTTGTTATCTCTCTGGTTTCTTCGATGGAAAAAGTACACAACCGTCCCAGCTACGTATACCACAAAATGGAGGGTATAAATTTATTTGTTGCGCGAGTCTGTTTTGAAGAAGAAAAATGATGTCCTGCACGGACTTCTGAGAGTCAACTGTACCAAACCAATTCTTGGAGTCTTGCATGACCTGTCCGAATACCTCCTGAGTGCTGCTGGCTCATGCCAATCTAGTGTGATCGAGCTCATACCTTTCGCTATTTATAAGCCGGCCGGCCTGCAGCTCCTAACTCTCTGTCCGTGATGGCTACATCATATATTCACACGCTGACATCACATACTATATGTTTAAGCTGGACAGGAAATAATATATCCGGAGGAGTGGAGCCCACATGTGAGACACTGTTGTGTATCTATACCCGGGTTATCATCTACAGGTATATATAGTAGCTATCTAGGTCAGCACCAAATGATGGTGTGTGGGTATAATTTATCCCTCACCTGCCCGTAGTAATAAAAGGACAATTAATGCATCTAAGTAATTAATTTATGTGACAATGTATTTAAAAAAGGGGGAATAAAACACAAAGTGCCTAAACTGTCAACAACTGTCAACAATGCCATCACTAGTACACAAAGCATTTGTCTTGACGGTAGGGATTTATTTTCACAGGCGGTTTTTGCTTATAGACGCCACTGGAAATCGACAAGCGGGCCCCAGCTTTAGAGCCGCCAGTGAAAAAAGGCTAGCACTGGCGGTTTCTTAAGAGAACCGCCAGTGTAAATGATGTCATTTACACTGGCGGTTGACATAAGGAACCGCCAGTGCTAATGTACATTTTCACTGGCGGTTCACTTATTTAAACCGCCAGTGGAAATAGTCACCATTTCCACAGGCGGTTTCCTTATGTCAACCGCCTGTGGTGATCTTCTCCTATATATACCCCCTTCTTCCTCCTCCCCCACCATCGCTCCAACAGAATCTGTAGCTCGCAGCTTCTTCCATGGGAGGAGCTTTGGAGGTCCAGATTTCACTTAATACAAGGGGGGAGGTTTTGCTCTTGATTTCTTCGGTGGAGGTGACTAAAAAAGGTTAGTTTATGTGTTTCTTGCCTCATTTCCCCCATTCTTGCTCAATCCCACCCACATTTGAGATCTAGGGTTTCACCTCATGTGAGAGAGAGAAGGGTAGCTAGGTTTTGTTTTTTCTCCATAATTCTAGTCACTAGTCTTCTAGGGTTTTTCCTTTTATTTTAATATTTAGTTATATTTAGTTTAATTAGCAATTAGTGATGTTTTTTAGTTGTGATTTTTTAATTATTGTTTCATTAAATTTTAGTTACTCTTATTTAATTATTAGTTAAAGTGTTATATTGATGCTTGAAATTAGTGTTTGCTTAATTATGTACTTATGTTTTGTTTAATATAATATGTAGTTAAGTTTTTTTTAAATCAAGTAGTGGTGAGGCTTTCATTAGGGTTTAATTTACTATATTTAGTTCATTTAGTTGTGTTTAGTTTTTTAATTACTAGTTTATTTATCATATTGATGCTTAAAAATTAGTATCTCTTTTTTGTTTTATTAAATTTAGCAAAGTGGTTAGGCTTTTATTTGGGTTTCATTAAGTAGTCCTTCTTTATTTATTAGGAATATATATAATTAAATGATGCTTTAATTTATTATGTTTTTATTTGTCATATTGATGATTAACAATTATTTTCTCTTTAATTATTAAGTTATATCTTGTTAAATTAAGCAAAGGTTAGTCGGTCTTTTGTTCTTAGGATTTTATCTAATAAAATAATACTAGAAATATTAACTATTGCTTTATTTATTATGGAGAGGCGTATTTATCTAACTAGTTGTTTTAACTATATGTAGCCCAAACGTGTGTTATTTGAGAAATATACAAGCGAGGAGTTCTTTTTATCTATAATCCATTAAAGGAGTTTGTTGATCATCTTTAAGGTTTGTTATTGATTAACACAAGACATTAATCTTCTATTTTTAGTGATTATATTATTTAAATATATTAAACTCTATAACAGTGACAATGGACAGAGCATTTTGGATGTATAACTTAGACAGAGTAGATCCATCCTACCTACTTGAGGTCCGTAGGTTTATTGATGCAACTAAAAATCATGCATTGAGAACACGGGCGAAGCACATATGTTGTCCTTTTATGCATCGCAGAAATCTTGTTGTTTTTGAAGACACAAGTCCTATCATGGCTCATGTGGTCCGTCGAGGATTTATGAATGATTACTTGATTTGGACAAAGCATGGGGAGGGAAGCTCTCGCAATGTATGTAGTCAAGACCCCGTGAGTCTCGGTGGCAATGGCCCGTATATGCTTGTTGACGATTTATACCGGTTCGGACGACAACGTAACTCGTGTGAACATGTTGTGCCCGATGTTCACGATGATGATGATGCAAATGTTGGAGGATCCGATGGCAAAGAAACGGTGGAGGATGAAGAAGACGAGAACCGATGGCTGCACTATTGCATCGTCATACGGATCCATCAATGTTTTTCATGAAAGGGATGAAGGCATTAGAGCAAAGCAGCAGCAGAGCCCTTATACGATGAGAGCAAGGGTTGCACCAAAGAGTTCACGACATTACGGTCGATTGCTTAAGTTGTTGATGTTGAAGGCTAGGTACGGATGGTCCGATACCGGCCTTCGATGCATTGTTGAGTACTCTTACGATATGCTTCCAAAGGAGAATAAAGTGCCCGCTAACACTTACTATGCAAAGAAGCTAATCACCCGCTTACTATGGGTGTCCAAAAGATCCACGCTTGCGAAAACCACTCGTATCTTATATCGAGGTGATTACAAAGACTTGGATAACTGTCCAAATTGTAGTGCAAGTCGGTATAAGACTAAAAAGACTACCTACAAGAGGAGAATGCAAATTCCATTTCCAAAGGGAAGAAGAGAAAGAAAACCCAACAGAGTTCAAAAAATTTCTAACAAAGAAAATGAAGAAGAAGACTATTATGCCAAGAGAAGGGTTCCAGCTTTAGTGATGTGGTATCTTCCAAAGAGTTGATCGTCTGCGGTGTTTGTTTGCAAACCCTGAGGATGCAGAGCTTATGACCTGGCATGCTTCCGAGAAACATAAAGTAGATGGAAAGCTTCGACATCCTGCCGATGGGACGCAATGGCAAAAATTCAATGCTGACCACCCGTAGTTTGCTAAGGAGACAAGAAATGTTCGATTTGCACTATGCACCGACGGAATGAATCCCTTCGCCGAAAAAAAAAAAGACACATAGCACATGGCCGGTGCTCCTCACTATCTACAACCTCCCTCCACATTTGTTGCGTAAGCGCAAGTACCTTTTACTGACCATTCTTATTTCTGGACCTACACAACCTGGTGTTGATATGGATGTATTCTTGGAGCCATTAATGGAGGAAATGAGAATATTGTGGGATACAGTGTGTCGCCATGTTGGACGAATACCGGAAAGAGTCATTCACACTAAGAGCAATTATTTTTGTTACGATCAACGATTACCTGTGTCTCTTTGTATTGTCAGGACAGTTCAAGGGTAAGGTCGGTTGTGTAGTATGCTTGGATGAAACTTTTTATGTGTCCCTCAGTTCCTCCGGAAAAATAGTATACATGAGACACAGGCGTTTCTTATCGAGAGGACATAGGTACCGCTTGCGAAAGATGGATAGATACTTTGATAATCACGACGAAACAAGGTCCATTGCTCCATCAGGTAATAGTAAAGGTCAAAGAGTGTATGAGATAGTTAAGAACATCAAGTTTGTATTTGGCAAGAAGACAAAAGATGGAAAAGTAAGAAAGGTTGTGAAGCCAACTCCTGGAGCTACATTTAAGAAGATGTCAATTTTTTTCAAGTATTTGCCATATTGGAAAGAGCTTGATATACGGCACGCGGTGGATGGTATGCACATTCGGAAGAATGTGTTTGAAAGTATAATTGGTACGTTGCTAGATATAAAGGGTAAGACAAAGGAAGGACTGAGTTCACGTCGGGATCTGGTCAATTTGAAGATAAAACCAGAACTTCATCCAAAGTGTTGCTAGATAATGGGAAGTACCACCTCCCGGCAAAGAAGCTACAACCTCACTACGGAAGAGAAACATGCGATGTGTGTTTGGTTGAAGAAATTAAAAGTTCCAATTTGGATTTTGCTCTAACATTAAGAGCATTGTGTCAATGAAGGATCTTACAATAACCAACTACAACTCACATGATTGTCATATGATGTTGACAACCTTTCTCCCTATTGTCATCGGGGCAATAAGCCCCGTGTTCTTAAAGATGGCAATCACACGGTTATGCTACTTTTTTAATGAGATATCTCGGAAGGTAATTGACCGAGAACAGGTTGGATTCTCTTCAAGAATTCGCGGTTGAGACAAAGGTCACAAATTGAGATGTGTTTCCCACCATCTTTCTTTGATATAATGGTACACCTTATCGTGCATTTGGTGCCACAAATACAGGCTTTGGGTCCCATGTACCGCATGAGATGTGGACTTATGAATGTTTCATGTCAATATTGAATGGGTATGTATCCACTGTGTGCTGTCCCCGAGGCCTCTATGATAGAGGGATACACTACCGAAGAGGCCATTGATTCTCGAGGTCCATTCTGCAATAATTTCCTAAAAGACCAGATTGCAATAGGTTTGCCTCCGTCCCCGACATGAGGGCGGACTACATGGGTGTGGGAGGATGGGCCGAAAATCATTCATCCCAATAGACTATAATGTAGTCCTCGAAGCGCATCATAGCATCATACATCGCTCTCGATAATGGAGCCTCCGATCACACAACACATAGAAGAGCTAAGCGATCAAAACCCCGAGCAAACAAACAGGAATGGCTATCGAAGGAACACAAGCGTCAATTCACTTCATGGCTAATGGAGCAAAACATTCCAAATGGAGAAACAATTGAGCAACAAACAATAAAGAGGTTGGCAAATGGACCATCTCGACAGTAACATCATGGCGGACCTATGACATAAGTGGCTTCACGTTTTGTACCACTTATAGGGACAAAAAAGAGCATGACGCAAAAACAAGTGGTGTTCGCTTGCGAGGCCATAGATGATTCAAATGAAAACGCTACATACTATGGCTTCATTGAGGAGATATGGGAACTAGACTATGATTTATTTAAGACACCCGTGTTTCGATGCCAATGGATTGATGACAAACATGTCACAAAGGATAACTATGGCCTAAGAGTTCTTGATCTAAGTAAAATAGGCTACAAGGATGATCCCCGGATCCTTGGTATTCGTCTTTTCACAGTGTCTTCTATGCCGAATGCATCCTTTGTAAAGAAGAAAAAAAGAAAAGTAGCGACAAGACCAAGCATATAGTTCTTCCCGGAAAGCAACAAGGTTTTGGAGTTGATGGTGTAATTGACCTAGATGACTTCAACCATTTTGGGCACATGTCTCTCTTTGAAGATCATCCTTTGAAGATAAAGAATGTTGAGCGTACCATCCCCAAAAATTTATTGCCATGGGTGCGCCATGATAGAGAAGGCGTAACAAAGAGCTAGCTAGCTAGATTTTATATTAGTTAAATATCGGTCAATGTCATGTGTAACAATTTATCAGTTGTAATTTGTACTCATTAATTAGTCTATCTTGATATTGCTCTTCAACTTATTTAAGTCCTTTTCTTTCTACTATTTTAAGTCCTTTTTTTTATATATTTTTTAGTCCTTTTTATTCTATTTCTTTAAGTCCTTTTCTTTCTACTTCTTTAAGTCTTTTTTCATTCTATTCTCTTGGTATTTACCTTATATAAGTATCTACAAGAATATCACCTATACAAAATAACCTAAAAGAAATATACTAAAAAAAAGTAACCTAAAAAGAAATTACCTAAAAGAAATTACCTACACAAAATCTCCTAAAAGAAATATACTAAAAGAAATAACCTAAAAGAAATAAGCTAAAAAGAAATAACAAAGAAGAAAATCTGGATACATTTCCACCGGGCGGTTCTCTAAGATAACCGCCAGTGGAAACACATTTTACACCGGGCGGTTTATAATGTGAACCGCCGTGTGGAATGATTTCCACAAAGCGGTTATCTAAGACAACCGCCTGTGGAAATCATTTCCACTGGCGGTTCCTAAAGAGCTCCGCCTGTGTTAGCTTGTTCCTATTTATACACAAACGCGACACTTAGCCAAAATTCAACTCGGTGGGCGCGATCTCAATCAACACGACGCCGTCAAGCTGCCCAATTTCTCCGCCCTCCGCCATCTCGGCCGCCACCAGCCGAAGCACCGCCGCCGCCCGTGAGCACTACCGCCACCACCGGAAGGCCGTGCTGCCTCCGGACCCACGCGCGCCACCGCCACCGGAGCTCCGCCGCTGCGTTTCACCGTCCGCCGAGGCGAAGGACCGCCGCCGCCGCCGCCGAGGTCGATTCGACGGTGAGCAGCGGTGCCTCCTTCTCGTAGGAGCACCGTAGGCCCTCGCCGGAGCCCGAGAGCACGGAGCTCCGGCGCCTCCTGCTCGTAGACGACTTAGTGGTGCGGCGACGGCGGCCCACCACCGCCGGGCGGCGTCTTGCGGCCGCCAGGGCGCAGCCGCCGCGGTGGTCCGCCTGCCTCCCCCCCGAGCTGCACCCCCCTCGCCGCCATCACTGCCACCCGCCCGCCTCCCCGCCAGTCGCCGCCGGCAGAGGAGCGGCGGTCGCGCCCGGCGCGGCCTGCCCCGGCGGCCCTCCCCCGTTAGGGGCAGGGGCAGGCAGCGTGGTGGGCCGGCCTGCCCTTTTTGCCGGGCCTTCTTTGGGCCGGCCTACCGCGGCCGCACCCCCCCCTTTTTTTTTTTTCTTAATTTAATTAGCAAATAAAATGTCCCATGAGATTGTAAATGACTTGTAAATGAAAAGCAAATACGTAGCAATTATTAGTGACTTGCAAATAACTTAATATAGACATTATTTATTCTTTTAATTAATAATTGTAAATAACTTTGTATTCTTTTAATTATATATGTAATTATATATGTAATTAATATAGACATTATTTATTCTTTTAATTGGCATTCTTTTAATTATATATGTAATTATTAATTCTTTTAATTAATAATTGTATTAATTAGAAATTATTATATTATTTTTTTGATTATGTAAGCCACTGTTAATGACTTAATAATTAGAGCTTGTTTTCTATTGATTTACAGATCACCGCCGCGATACCCCGCCCAAATAATCATCGTGCCACCGTCTTCTCATCGTTCTCCGCCGCCCTCAATTCAGTGTCTCCTCCACGCCGCATAAGTACATATTCGCTTCTCTTTTCTAATTAATCACTATGCTACATATTATGCTAGTTATGGTTACTTAGTGTTAATGACTTAGTGTTATTTATTTAGTGTTAATGACTTAGTGGTAATGACTTAGTGTTAATGACTTTTTAGTGTTATTTACTTAGTGTTAATGACTTAGTGTTATTTACTTAGTGTTAATGACTTTTTAGTGTTATTTACTTAGTGTTAATGACTTTTTAGTGTTATTTACTTGGTGTTAATGACTTAGTGTTATTTACTTAGTGTTAATGACTTTTTAGTGTTATTTACTTAGTGTTAATGACTTAGTGTATTA
Organism: Chrysopogon serrulatus; assembly: GCA_015844335.1. Classification (NCBI taxonomy): domain Eukaryota; kingdom Viridiplantae; phylum Streptophyta; class Magnoliopsida; order Poales; family Poaceae; genus Chrysopogon; species Chrysopogon serrulatus. The sequence goes on along the minus strand of JADLZL010008225.1, from coordinate 131,206 downwards.
AGTAAGACCATTAGTGACTTAGTGTTATTTACTTAGTGTTAATGACTTAGTCTATTAAGTAAGACCATTAGTGACTTAGTGTTATTTACTAAGTGTTAATGACTTAGTGTATTAAGTAAGACCATTAGTGACTTAGTGTTATTTACTAAGTGTTAATGACTTAGTGTATTAAGTAAGACCATTAGTGACTTAGTGTTAATGACTTAGTGGTATTTACTTAGTGACCTAGTGTTAATGACTTGGTGAGAAGCTTGTTAATGGCCTAGTGTTAATGACTTAGTGTAATTTCCTAATGACTTAATGTTGTAGTTATTGAGAAGATGACGTCTCCAACATCTAAAGACCATCGAGGCGTAAGAGCAAATGCGTCTTGAGAGTCACCCACTAAGACTCACACACCCCCGAGGCACGGTGAGTCTCACGGCATTAAGAAGCCTTGCCCTTTTTATAACGTCGAACCCTATCAAAGTAACTAACATAGTTATTGCCATGCATAGAACTGTAAATCCTCCGAAAGAAGAAGAGCAAATAAGTCTTGAGTCACCCCTAGCGGAAGAAGGACAAGAAGAAGATTTCCATGGTGACATGTTGGAAGAAGAGGAAGATGATGGCGCAGCATTTAAGTGATCCATGCCCTAGCATAGATAGGCAACGCGAAAAAAGTGTTGACCCGGATTATAATCCGTATGATGAGGTATACTCATAATATGAAAACCAACACTTCCCTTCATAGTATTATAGTCATAATGATCCTTACACTCTTCAATTCTTTCTGCCAGGAGGTTATGTCTCAAATGCGGGAACTTCTCGCGGAAGAAGAAGACGTGCCTCAAGACGAAGAAGACGTGCCTCGTGACGAAGCACCAGAAACGACTGAGACAACCACCTCCAAATCAAGAAAAAGGAAACTGAGTGACCGAAAACGTGGTGACCGAGGAACAAACAAGTGGCCAGAGAAGACATATATAGTTCCTAGCATCGGCCCAAAAGGAGAGCCTCTAGTGGCTGATGAGGTGGCGGCCAAGATAAGGAATGCAATTGGTTGGCTGGTCAGGGATAAATTGGACATCACAATCACTAGGTGGAAGGATGTGGATGCGACTAAAAGGAAAGAGCTGTGGGACAAATTTATAGAAAGGTTTGTGTACCCTACGGGGACAGATGAGAAACTTGCGAAGGGGTATTTTTACAAGCAGATTGCAACATCATTCCGTAACTGGCGATCTGAGATGAATACCAAGTTTGCCAAGCATGGGTACGACCCAACGAGCAAGTATAAGATCACACAAGCGCGATGGGAGATATTCAAGGCGCAAGAAGAACGACCCACCGCCAAAGCCAAGAGTGAAGCCGCTTCGAGCTAGCAAGGAAGAACAAATACCACCATCACCTTGGCACCGGTGGTTACAAGAAACAAATTCCAAAATGGCGGGCAGAGGAGGAGGAGCTAAAGAAACAAGGGGTTCGTGTGCTATCGAGGAAGTTGGTGAGAGGTCAGCAAATTGGCTCGAGGTAGGTAGAGGAACAAGACAAACGCTACCGGTGTGAACTGTCCTTTAGACATCACAGCCCCAGCTGATAAGATGTTGGAGCTAGCAGTAGAGGTCAAACAAGGGAAACTCAAGCCACGAAGGGAGAGAGACATCCTGAGTATTGGACTGGGCAACCCTGAGCATCCTGGCCGTGTACGAGGCATCTCCTCGAAGATGGGATGGAAAGAAGGATTTGGTGAGGAGTGGATGGCCATGTATAAGAAACGTGATCAATATAAGGAAGACATGCAGCATTTTTTTTTTGAGGAAAAGGCTAAGGAACAGTTCAACAACATGTTGTCAGACTTTCTAACAAATCCTGATCCACGGCTGGTGCAGAAGTTAGCTAGTGCAGTATCTGTTCAGCAGATGAGCACACAAGGCCCACAGATGCAGCTCGTTCCAGCACAACCCTTGCCCGGAGCTCGGGAGATGAGTTATGGCATGCCCGCCATTCTACTCCTTTTCCAAGTAGTGTGGGGTCTACGGAAAACACACACCGCTACCCCCGGGATGACATCAATGGGCCGACACCTTGTAAAATTGTCATACGATATGGTATGAAGCATCAACGCACAAGGGAGATAGCCACAGTGCTTTGCGATTCCCGGACGTGACTACCACGGTAAACCTATACCGAAAGAGTACCGCGGGGTAGAAGTGGTGACGGTCGTCCCGTGCTACGAGGATGACATGCTAGAAATTTCTGGTCCCGAGGGTATTGAGACACTCGGACAGGCCATTAATAATTTCATCTTGTGGCCTCGAAGAGATGTCCAGTTGACGCAGCCACCACCTTCCACAGAAGCCCTGCCAGAAACTCAGGAGTCCGCACCTGATGTCGACCGTCAACAGGATCCAAACCTACCATCAGCACCTGCTGCCGATCCCCCACCGTCAACATCGAAACCAGCAGGATCTCCGCCACAAACAAGTCCACCGGGCCTCAGGAGAGCCTGCTCCGTCCCCCACCGCCACAAACAAGTACACCAATCCGTGAGCCTCGCCGTCCCCACCGCCACAAACAAGTACACCAGTCCGTGAGCCTGCTTCGTCCCCACCACCTCAAGACATGGAAGCATCGCCTTGGACACCACCGCCGCCACCAAAGAAGGCCCAAGAAAAACCAGCCGCCACCAAGAAGAGGAAATTTTCTATTCCTAAATTGGTTTCCCCTCATGAGCCGAAGAAGAAAACAGCAGGCACTGCCAAATTTTTAGAAGGGATTGCGCTTTCTCGCAAGTCAACTACCGTGGACTTAGCTGAGCAAGAGAAGGCAGTAGAAGAAGCAAAGATCCGAGCTCTAAAGATAGTGAGGCCAACATGGGATGACTATGAAAATGTCCCGGATAAATATGTACCCCAAGGGCCTCTACCGAGTTGGGAACAACTCCAAAAGCTTCCGCCTGGTATAAAAAGACTTCATGACTGGTACATGCGAGCGGCTCGAGTCGGGATCGACGCAATCCAAGTGGACATACCACCAGCTGCTTTCATAAGTGAACGAGACACGGCTTTCGTTACTTTTGAGGACATATGGTTGATGTTTAACCTTAAGCGGCTCGACGTTCAGCTCGTCACGCTATTTGCATTGTAAGTGTACCTCTCACACTAACATGAACTTTCGTTTATTATTATTGACATCTATCTTGTGCCTTGCAGAATGCAATATGAACAAAACGAGTTCGTGTACGGTCCCGCACCAAACAAGAATGACTTCAAAAGGACTGGGTACCTAAGCCCCAAAAAAAATTTACGAGAATGAGCACACCTTCCGAATTGGTGACAACAAATGACGAATTGAAGGGGTTATCAAAGAAAGATAAAGAAAAGAGAAAAATAGAATTAGAGAAGGATCTTGAGACTCACTACGCCACATACATAGGCAATGCATTGCTCCAAAGACAAACACAGGGAATGTGTAGTTGCCCCTTATAACTTTTGGTAAGTATGGGTTCATATACGTACATCGCCTTAAGTATCGGTTTATATAAATGCATGACAACTCGGTTTCGATCTTGCACGCTGACCACTGGATATGCTTCTTCATTTATCCTAGAGACGGAAGGGTGCTGGTCTTGGATTCCGCCGACTATCCACCTAAAAGATATGCAAAATTCCAAAGCATCATAGAACGGTAAGCTGATAAAATGTAGCATGCATCTTTTAATCGATGAGAGTTTAAAATTGCTGCTAACTGATTCTTTTTGAGATCATAGATGTTGGAGATTCTATAAAATAAGAGGTGGAGTGTTTGACCCGTCTTTGGCGGGAAAGGAAATACAATTTTTTCACAAATGGCCGGTATGTAGATTTATTATGAATCAATATCGGGCATGTTACATATATAAGATGTTATTACAAGTAAATAACTCTAAGCAATTTTTGTAGTGCCACAAGCAACCAACCGATTCGCTGCCGATCATGGATTCTACACGTCTTGCGAAGTTCATGAGAACGGCCGGACGGTACATCGAGAATCCTAAGGTAACACGTTTGTATTTATATCGTTAAAAATGCAAATTTATTTAGACGCATGGAAATATATATAATACTTATAAACTTCCTTTTCAGGCATATCAAGAAGCGGACTCCCAACACTTCGACGAGCTAACTATGTATGGAATAATTGAGGATCTCTGCTCATTTATCATGAGAGAAATTATTCCTTCAGAGGGGAAATTTCACCACAAGGAAAGCGCTTTTAGCGAGGCGGAGTTCAGAGCGCTAAGGGATATTAGCGCCCGAGATTAAGTCGAAAATAATTATTAGAATCCTCTCTAATGTAAATTTTATTATCACATGGTGGCCGAAAAACAATTTTGATGAAAACAATGTATAGCGTAATTAAATTGTTAATGATGTATATATGTATATAAGTATTGCATGGTATAGTTACTTTTCCTTAATGTATTTTTTTTCATAATTAAATAGTCTTTGCATTGATTATCGTAAGGGAGAAAGATAAGGAGATGACGGCGCATTTAAGTGATCCATGACCTAGCATAGATAGGCAACGCGAAAAAAAGTGTTGACCCAGCATTATCGTAAGGGAGAAAGATGAGGGGGAGAAGGGAGGAAGATGAGGGGGCGAGAGGAGGGAGGGAGGAGGTGAAAGAGGAGGGGCAGAGAGGAGGGAGGAAGGGGACAGGAGGGCGCCAACTGAAAAAATTAAAAATTCAAATGAATTTGGGCGGAAAAAACATTAACACCGGCGGTTTACATAATAAAACCGCCAGGAAATTGCATTTCCACCGGGCGGTTGCTTAAAAACCGTCGATGGAAATGGCATTTTCACAGCGGTTTTCATGCAACCGCCAGGTGAAAATGCAACATTTTCACTGGCCTCTTGCACAGGCGGCAGGCCAAAACGCCAGTGGCGAGGCCTCTAGAACCGCCTGTACAAATGCTTTGTGTACTAGTGCATCACCCATTTTCCAAGGTGTTGCTTGGAGATGAGCTATTTAGATAGGATGACTTTACTGTCAACTTGTCAAGATGCATGTGCCCACAGCGAGCCACAGGTCATCTGAAGTTCCACCTGACAAGAACCCATGCTGCCTACCAACTCACAACTACACATGCAGATGCATATATGGACATTTCCCAAGTCAGAGATATCAGATATGGGATACTCTACTACTCTGTCCCAAAATAATCGTCATTTTTTGTTTTCGTGCCATAAGTTTGACTCGATTTGAAGAAAATACGTGCAATATTTATATTCCCAAATAATTTTGTTAAAAAACTGATACTAATTATGATACAAATCGATAATATTTACTATTTATAAAAATTGCCGGTATTTGTTTCTCGGAAAACGAAAGCGACAGTTATTTTAGGACGGAGGGAGTACGTGTGTAAATGGTCTGCTCGCAGCTTTAATTTAGTCTAGATTGGTCCATCTTTTTCTATGGAGCTGGTGCCTGTGAAAGTGATGTATGCATGAGATATTCAGGTACATGACCTGCCTGCCTCTTTATAGGTTCTTGTTGCTACAGATTAGAGGAAGACACTTCACATTTTGAGCCACTTGCAGCTTAGTAGGTCTCTGATGCCTTTCCTAGATGCATGCCAAACAGATACGTAACTATTTAATTTCTAGCTGCAGTATTTAAGCTAAAGTTTGGCAGGGATGAAGAGGACTCGGGCACTGACGATATACATGATTACATATGTGCATATTTTCCATAGGGACAGCAGGCAGAACCTAGGACCAAGATGCATGATTGGCTGGATAGGGTATGATGGCATGATATGTAGTTCCATCTTGGATTCCCATATTTGAAAGACATAGTAGGATTCATTCATGCACACATTGCATAAAGAGGGGGGAAAAGGAGAACAGAAACCAAGGCTAGAGGCTGTTCAAAAAGCAAGGCAGCTTTCTTTTTGAGTAAACTCCAACTTAGACTCATGAGCTTATTTAAGTCAGTGGTGTGGCATGAGTTGAATAATGTCTATGTAATCCTTAAAATTAAGCACTGCCTACATGTTCTAGAAAGAAAAAAAGTTTACAGTTAGACCAATTTTAATGGAGAGTTTCATAGAGTTTTATGTGCTCAAATACGCTAATATGATACTATATTAATGAAGAAAAATTGTGAGAGTTTCATAGAAGTAGAGATAACTTTAAGAGAATAAAATTCTTCTACACTGTTTTTAAAAATAAACTAGCTAGGTCATAGAACCTCTACTAGGTCAAAGAACCTCTACTGAGACTGACTTATCTGAAAAACTGAATGAAGTCAAACACGTTTTGAAACCCTAATTTAGAATCTTATATATGATCTTGATCTACTGTCCAACAAGTTGCTAAAACGAACCATGCATGCATGCTCCAATTTTTCTAGTATTAGTGTTTGTGCAAAAATGAAATTTAATTACTGAATAAACACTGTGACTATATATATATTATTCTAAAATTATGGTTCACATCAGCTATGATTGGGAAGGCTAAACTAATAAGATCAAGAAGGGTGAGGGGTCAATTCATACATAGTGTGTAGCTGATAATTATCGTTAGAAGCTTCGGTCGATTTGTGACCACCATAATATGCATAGATAAGATGTATGTGAAAGAGATTATTGTTGGTATTTTTAACATCACTTCGAGTTATCATCCCTAACATGATGCCAAAAACCAAGGATAAAAATAATCTACACGCAATGACTCTAAATAGAATATATCCGCAAGCGCACAGATAATTCTCCCATTGTAGCATTTCACCCAGGAAGTATTTTGAGTATCGTTGATTTATTTTATGCCAAAAGGATAAAGCAGCATTCTATTTATTAGGCTTTGGTAATCTTATAAAGATTTAAGAAATTATAAATCTATCATAGCCAATTAGCTCTAGCGATAACTAGTCAACAGTAACGATAAATGATAAATAAGTAATTAAGATAAATGGTATTCCAAAGATAGAAAATAGAGACTGACTAATGTAGTAAAACAATCTCGAGATTCGGTTAGAGTAAAGGAAACCTATGTAATTACTAATATAAAGTCTACAGCCTACGCCATGCTACACATTTTCATCTATAGTGCAATAAACTCAGAAGACATCATAAGGAGCGTCAACGACTAATGAGGATATTAAGACACAAGGGTCACCTCCTTCGCGACCGTGCTCGGCTAGTCCTACGTACGGGGGGTGGACTACAGAAGAACCAACACAGCTGTCACCTGCGCGGACTACCACACGACCCGGCATATCAGCGTGCCTCCGTAGGTACACAATATATCTAGACACCACATCTACATTATGCGCACCACCTGACTCACTCGAGTACTGAATCAGGTGTCGGTACGGGACGTACCCGAGTACTCATCAAGACGGCATCCGTCGGGACAACAGCAAGAAGACCGGATCCGAGTAGAATGCGGATCGTCCTAGTTAGGCAGATAGAAAGTAACGTCTGTAATAGGAACAGAACACCTTCTACAAGTCCGACTAGGACTAGAAACCTTAGCTCTGGCTCTTTTTCCTCTCATAAAAAGGAGCCAGAGCACCTTCTTTGTAACAGACCGACAACACACGATCTCGATCATCAATCCAACGCAAAAGGCCAAGGCCGACTGGAGTAGGGCTTTTACTCGCCGACGAGGGCCCGAACCAGGATAAACCGTGTGTCTTTTGCGTCATACCGCCGAGTTCCAGTTATTCGCCGAGGTCCGAATCAACTGCTACGGGAACCCCGTGGCAGGCTATCGGTGGCTAAACACCGACAGCTGGTGCGCCAGGTAGGGGCTTTCGGCGAATTCAACGTCAGGAGCTCGATGGATCTACGCGCGATGATCTTCCCGACAGGATCAACTTTCGTCTTCGGAAGCTGGGTTTGCGAAGCAGACGCCCAAGGAATTCTCCACAGCCGACTGCTCCAAGAACCCACGTTCAAAATGTAGGAAATTTTTTCAAAACTCAAGCTAACAGAAGGAACTACAGATACAGATAAACAAGAAGAAGAGCCGAGTTCTTTTTTCTATGGCTTCAACAACTCGGCACGATTAGATCAAGACGCCGCCCAGAGAGCACTAGAGTCCTACCACTGGAACATCTTCAAACAAGATAAGTACTCCGACTTCCTTCCTTTTCAATATGGCAAACCCATGAAAGAAGAAGAAGAACTCGACCACTCGCCCAGTAAACAGAAAGAAGTACTGATGATGAGGCAGCCCTTGGTACCACCAGTTCAACACAACTACAATTCGTCGGAAGAATCAGAGGCCGATATACCAGCCAATTCTGTTACAAAAGATGGAGAAACTGACAGCCAAAGGATAGCAAGAGAAAGAAGAAACAAGAAGAAAGGGGGAAGAAGAAATCGAGTACAAGAACGAAGGGAGGCATGGCGTAAATACGAGGAAGAACTAGCCGAATACAATCAGAAGAGAGCAGAAAGAGAAGCTGACGAAAGACGAACAGCAGCAAGAACCAGACTTGATCCAATCAGCAAAATACAAGAGCTGATCAATGAGATTGACGCCATACAACGACCAAATGAAGAACAAAACAGACTCAGAGATTTACTTAAAGACACAGCTCAAAGAATACGAGAAGACCGAGTACCTCAGAGACATGCACCATCGGAACAAACAAGTCAAAGGACTCGAAGAATTTCTGCTTTCGAAAGATTGTCAACTCCAAATTACGGAAGAAGAGCTCAACCACATCACGATTGGACGTAAAAGAACCGGGAAAACAGGGGGTAGATCACCTACACCACACAGAAGTCCTCCAAGAATTATCTCAAGATATGACAATCAAGCAGATTCCGACTACAAACATGAAAAAGTACCCGACAGATTTCCTTGTTTCGCAGGAAGACTACTTACAGTCAGACTACCTCACAAGTTCAAACCTTCCAATCATTCAAAATATGATGGCAAAACTGAACCAATGCAATGGCTCAGGATCTATTCCCAATCTATAGAACTAGCCGGAGGAGACGATGATATCAAAGCACTGTTTTTTCCAATGGCTCTAGAAACATTACCACTCCAATGGTTCGACAAGCTATGGCCCGGATCTATCAAAACATGGAGTGATCTACAAAAAGCTTTTTTTGCGAAAATTTTGCGAGCATACTTATCCATCCAATAACACAAGCCGAGTTGAAAGGTTTAAAGCAAAACCCAGAGAAAGCCCGAGAGACTTCTACGTAAGATTTGGAGAACTCGAGCACAAGTGCATGACATTACTGAAAGAGAAGTAATCGAAGCGTTTTCATACGGGCTGAAAGTAAGATGGATGTTTCATGACTTCTGCAAAGAAAATCCACGAACAAATGACGAATTCAAAAGAACAGTTGAAAAGATGATCACAAAGAGAAGAACGCATTACACCTAGAGAGATTTCCAGATAATAGAAACAACTCAGACAGAAAAAATAACCCAGATAGAAGAAACAACTCAAATGATCACAACTCCAGATATCAAGACAACCCGAGGTATCAGGACAACTCAAGAAGATGGAACAATCACGATAATAGACAAGATTCCCACAACAAAAGGAGATACTCAGACAATATGGTGGCATCAACCGAAAGAAAGAAATTTTACCCGACAAGAAAATTCGAAGACCTAGAAAACATGAAGTGCATTTATCATCCAACGAGATTTCACCCAATGGGAGAATGCCGCATATTTCAAGAAAGATATATGAAGAAAAACAAACAAGAGAAGGAAGAAGAGAAAAAAGAAGAGAACAATACAACAGAAAACGGTTTCCAAAACCCAAGAGCAACAGTATCAGTAATCTTCTCAGGAGTACCCGGCTCTAGAAGCAAACAAGAAGACAAACTCGCCTGGAGAACAATAATGGCAGCAGAACCAGCCACACCAAGATATCTAAACTGGTCTCAATATCCAATCCAATTTTCACGTGAAGATCAATGGACAAGTGTTGGAAATGCAGGGCCATATCCACTAGTACTCGGACCAACAATAGCAGCAGTAACAGTAACTAAAGTACTCATTGATGGGGGAGCAGGACTCAACATCATCTTTGCCGATACTTTAAGGAAAATGGGACCAGAGTTCTCAAAGATGATTACACCAACCAGCGTTCCTTTCTACGGAATAGTACCCGGAAGACCAGCTATGCCACTCAGACAGATCACACTCCCAGTAACATTTGGAAATCCCACAAACTACAGGACAGAACTCATCAAATTCGAAGTGGCAGATTTTGAGTCATCATACCATGCGATATTGGGAAGACCAGCATTAGCAAAATTCCTGGCAATACCACACTATCCATACCTACTACTCAAGATGCCAGGGCCACATGGAGTACTTTCTCTACGTGGAGATCTTAAAAGAGCTTATGAATGTGATGTACAGGCAATACAAATATCCTCAAAAGTACAGGGAGAAATCAACTCAGAAGTAGAAAAGACAAAGATAGAAGAGCTAGAAATCCCGGCCAAAAAGCAAAATACAATCACCACAGCAGAAGGAGAGAACACCAAAAAGATTGATTTGGGAACAGGGAATCCATCCAAGACTACCACGATCAGCGCACATCTTCCTATCAAATAGGAAATCGCGCTCACCGACTTCTTACGGGACAACAAGGACATATTTGCCTGGAAACCAGCCGATATGCCCAGAGTCCCAAGGAAGTGGGCTGAGCACAAAATTGAAGTCAACAAGGGAACAAAACCGGTCAAGCAAAGACTACGACGTTTTTCACCAGAAAAGAAAGAAGCAATAAAGAAAGAGATAGCTCGACTACTGGCCGCAGGCTTTTATAAGAGAAATCCTCCATCCGGATTGGTTAGCAAACCCTGTCCTAGTACATAAAAAGAACACGGATGAATGGCGAATGTGCGTCGACTACACAGATCTCAACAAGCATTGCCTAAAAGATCCTTTCGGATTACCAAGAATTGATCAAATAGTAGATTCAACAAAACGGAGCAGCTTTATTATCCTTTCTCGATCGCTATTCGTGATATCACCGGATCGCACTCAAAGAGGAAGACCAAAGCAAGACTTCTTTTGTTACACCTTTCGCGCCCTCTTGTTATAAAACAATGTCTTTTGGACTCAAAAATGCCGGGAGCAACATATCAAAGAGCAATCTAGACTTGTTTGGGAGATCGATAGGAAAAAACGCGTAAGCATACGTAGAGACGATGTAGTCGTCAAAACAAAAAACCCGGATTCTCTAATAGAAGACCTACAAAGAAAACTTTCAACAATCTCAAAGAATGGAAGTGGAAACTCAACCCCAACAAGTGCGTTTTGAGTATCATCCGGACAACTACTCGGATTTCTAGTCGGTGAAAGAGGAATTGAAGCTAGCTCAAAACAAATCAAAGCAATAGCCGACATGGGACCACCATCGATATCAAAGACCTACAAAAATTAACAGGATGCATGGCAGCGCTCAATAGATTTATTTCCGGACTCGGAGAAAAAGGATTACCTTTCTTCAAGCTTCTAAAGAAAACAGACAAATTTACATGGAATGAGGAGGCACAAGAAGCTTTTGACAAATTAAAAGCATACATCAGCACATCACCCATACTAGTACCACCAAAGAAGGATGAAGAACTCATGTTGTATATCACAAAGAACAACTTCGTAGTCGAAGACAATTGTGGTGGAAAGAGAAGAACAAGGGCACTTATACAAAGTACAAAGACCAGTATACTACATAAGCGAAGTCCTTACAGTATCAAAAACAAGATATCCACATGTGCGAAAACTACTCTACGCTGTACTCATAACTTCAAGAAAGCTCAGGCATTATTTCGAAGCACACAAGATCGTTATCGTGACAGATTTCCCACTCGGAGACATTCTAAGGAATCGAGACTCAACAAGACAAATCTCAAAATGGGCAGTCGAACTTGGAACTTTCAAAATTGAGTTCAAACCAAGAAAAGCAATCAAGTCTCAGGCACTATCCGACTTCATTGCAGAATGGACCGAAATACAACAACCCACTCCAGACACCATCTTAGACCATTGGAAAATGTACTTTGATGGCTCTTTAAAATTAGGAGGGGCAGGAGCAGGAGTACTCCTCATCACACCAGACGGAAAACAACTTCGAGATACGTTCTACAAATCCTATGGCAAACTACTAACAATAAAACAGAATATGAAGCACTCATCCATGGATTACAAATAACAACTTCACTCAGAATCAAAAGGCTATTAGGCTGTGGAGATTCAGCAGTAGTCATCAATCAAGTCAACAAAGAGTGGGATTGCACTAAAGAAAACATGGATGCTTACTTGTTCGAAATCGAAAAACTTGAGAAAAATTTTCAAGGCTTAGAAGTACACCACATATTACGAGACTCAAACGTGGCGGTGATGTACTAGCCAAACTAGGCTCGACAGGGCAAAAATACCCGCCGGAGTGTTTGTCAAAGAACTAAGCAAGCCATCTATCAAGACCCGACGAAAAAAGAAGATGAAAAGAAGATGAAACAAGACCAAATTTTAACAATAAGTTCGGACAATCCAACTTGGATGCAGGTATTCATAGACTACATCAAAGAGAAAAAACTACCCGAAAATAAGGCGTAAGCTACTCGGGTCATCAAAAGAAGCAAAAATTATGCCCTAGTAGGAGACAATCTTTACAAAAGAGCAAAGATCATCGGGAGTATTATTAAAATGCATACCAATTACAGAAGGGAAAGAAATACTGCTAGAAATGCATTCAGGATGCTGTGGGAATCACGCATCATCAAGAACACCGGTAGGGAAGGCTTTCCGATCAGGCTTCTATTGGCCGATCGCTTTAAAAGACGCAGAAGAACTAGTCGATATTGCAAAAATTGCCAAATGTTTGCAAGACGCACACATGTTCCAGCTCACAATCTAATATGCATTCCACTAGCCTGGCCTTTCTCATGCTAGGGGCTTGATCAAATCGGACCACTCAAGAAATCTAAAGGAGGGTTCGAATACATTTTCGTAGCCATCGACAAGTTTACCAAATGGATAGAATACAAACCTTTGGTAAAATACAGTTCAGCCAAAGCTCAAGAATTTATCCAAGAAATTATGCACGGTCGGGATGCCTAACGTAATAATCACGATTTGGGATCACCCTTCACACCAATGAGTTCAAAAGTTAGGCACAAGACGTGGATTCAAAGATCGATTATGCATCGTTAGCCCATCCTCAAGCAAATGGTCAAGTAGAAAGAGCCAACGGCCTCATTTTGGCCGGATTAAAACCAAGATTGTACGAAGATTTAAAGGATTACGGATCCAAATGGATAGACGAGTTGCCAAAAGTAATCTGGGGGCTGAGAACTCAAATAAGCAGAGCAACAGGCCATTCACCCTTCTTCTTAGTATACGGATCAGAAGCCATACTACCAGCAGACCTGATTTGGGCATCACCAAAAATAGAACAATATAATGAAGGAGAAGCAGAGGAAACCAGGAGAATAGAAATTGACAGCCTAGAAGAGGTCAGAGTAAACGCAACACTACAATCAGCAAGATACATGCAAGGATTAAGAAGATACTATGACAAGAATGTCCAGCCGAGAACCTTACAGACCAGCGATCTAGTCCTAAGAAAAATTCAAAAACCAGACAAATGGCACAAACTACTTAGTCCTTGGGAAGGACCTTTCATAGTATCAAAAGTAAAAGGACCTGGATCCTACGAGCTAATGACGGAAGATGGAGCACCAATCAAGAACACATGGCACATTTCCCAGCTACGTCATTTCTTTGCATAGAACAAACAAATATATGTACTTCTTCTCCAAAGTAATAAGAAGATTCAGCCAGATCGGATCGTACTCACTTTTTTTTCGATCAAAAAAGGCTCACAACCAAGAAGAACCCGGGTAACATAGAACCCCGATGAGAGCAAGAAACGCTCGACCCCCCGGGTAACATAGAACCCCGATGAGAGCAATAAACGCTCGACCCCCCCGGGTAACATAGAACCCCGATGAGAGCAAGAAACGCTCGACCCCCCGGGTAACATAGAACCCCGATGAGAGCAATAAACGCTCGACCCCCCGGGTAACATAGAACCCCGATGAGAGCAAGAAACGCTTGACCCCCCGTGTAACATAGAACCCCGATGAGAGCAAGAAACGCTCGACCCCCCGGGTAACATAGAACCCCGATGAGAGCAAAGAAAAGCTCGAACCCCCCGGGTTGTTTTCACAATACCGATGAGAGTATGGCCAAAGAAAAGTCAACACTCGACCAATTCTAGCTCCTTTTCAGGACTAGATGAGAGCCAAGAGAGAGCTCGACCTATCCCGACTTCTAGAGAAAAAGAACTCGGATGAGGGCCTACGGTCCGAATTATATGTTGAAGTGCAAAATGGCTACAACCTAGCCTGAGCCCAACTATTCCGGATTGTTTTCACAATACCGATGAGAGTACGGCTAAAAGAAGTCAACACTCGACCTATCCTAGCTCCTTTTCAGGACTAGATGAGAGCCAAAGAGAGAGCTCGACCTATCCCGACTTCTAAAAATATAGAACTCGGATGAGGGCCTATGGTCCGAACTACTCATTCAAAAAGGCAACTACAAAGCCAATTCTGAGTCCAACTACTCAGACACACCAATAGATGATCAAGAGCTAAATAAAGGAAATTATCTTTATACAAAATTAGAAGAAGCATCAAAGTATTATTACAACAAAGGAAGTCTACTACTGATGACCATCATCACCATCAAAAGGCGCCGGCCCTATTTCTACAAGATCAGTGAAATCTTGAGCTAAAGACAGGACAGCTGTCTCAGACTCCGCCAATGCTTGTTCTTCTTCAGAAGTGTGAGGCTCATCCATTACCCTATCAAGAGGAAAGTTGGGGTCAACCACTCGGACGCGAGCCAACACCCCCTGGACGCCAAGTAAAACAGCATCTTTGGCGAAGCCGATGGTCCTCTGAGTTAGAAGAGGAAGGTACTGAACCCATGTCAGGCCAACATCTTCAGGCCTCCTCAGCATATTAGCAAGACTCGCACGTAACTCAGCCAGAGCTGACCACTTATCTTCGAAGCCTTCGACGAGTAGACAAATCCTCTATCGTCTTCTTAGCCTCGCAAAGATCTCGATCAAGACCGCGCCTAATCAGCCGTGCTTGAGCCAAAATCTCTTCAAAGATCTTCTTTTACCTTCTCCGAATCGTCTCGGAAGGACCGCACCTCAAGCTTCAATGCTTCAGTCTCTTCCGAGTACTTCTTCTTTAAAGCTACAAGGATAGCAAAAAAGAAAGAAGTCAGAAAGAAAGCCAAAAATCAGACAACTACACAAGCGAAGAAGCATATACCAAAAAAAGTACCTTGAAGGTCTCGGGAGACCTTCTTCTCAGAATCAACAGCAGCAACAATTTGAGCTCTCAAAGCAACCTCCGAAGAATTATGCTTTTTACGCTCTTCATCAAGTTCTCGCCAAGAAAGAAGCCAGCTCATCCAACAACTTCTTTTGAGACTCGGGACGAGCCAAAGAAGATGTCGAATCACTAACATATTCCTGCACAAAAAGAAAAGGATAAAGAAAAAAGAACAAAAGAAGAACTCAAGAGATAAAACAAGTCGACAATACCTGAAAATGCTCAACAAAAGACTTGAACTCGCATCAAGCTTCTTGAGACGAGAACTCGGGTTGAAAGCCTCTTCAAGATCCTCGCACCAACTTCGTGTCACGAATCGTATCCCAAGGAGTGCAAGGAGGCGACAAAGGAGAAGAACACCCAACCTGATAACTAGAAGAAGTCGAGGCCGAGCAAAAGGCAACTTCTCTACTCCCAAAGAAGTCGACGCAATGACCCGAGCCATAGGGAGAGAAGAGGTCGCAGAAACGGCCGCAGAGGGAGGAAGCCACCGCCGGCGCAGAGTCAACAAATGGACTAGGATCGGGAGCGCATACCGACCCATAATCCCAACGCTCACGCCTCTCTCCGAGTCAGAACCCGGAGCCAAAGAAGTCGTAGCTGATGACCTACAAGAACAAAAGTTAAAGACAAAAGGACGACTAAAAAGAAAGAAAGTCAAAGAAGACAAGCACTTACTTAACAGCATGACGAAGAGCCATCCGAGGCCGAGGAGGGGGAGGCGGCATAACCGCCTCAAGATCCACCAACAACTCGGAAGAAGAAGGAAGAGGACCCGGCAAAGGTCCCAAAGCTGGTAAAGAAGGAGAAGAAGTCGCTTGACGACTACAAAAAACAAAGGCAAGTCAAAACAAGCCAAACAAGCAATATAGAAAACATAAGAACAACCCTCACTGACGAAGAAGGGGAGAATCATCAACATCCTTAGCTTCATCTTCAAAAAGAAGAACAGAAGCACCACCTGCCAAAGAAAGGAGTCAGGACTACTCTCCAAAGAAAAAACAAAACAGGAAAGAATAAAACTCTCACCTATCAGAAGGTTACCTGAAGGCTGAGGCGAAGAAGAAGACCGTGCCCGCTTAACAACAGAAGAAGAATCACCCGCTCCAGCCCTCTTAGTACCAGCACGAGTTCAAGGGAGGAGCACCGACTGATAAGGAACATATTCAACGCTCTCCACTAAAGAAAGACCAGGATAAAGAAGTCGACCTTCCGATACCTGGCTAACAACTGGAGCTGAAGGAGCAGGAGGAGGGACAATCTCTCCACCCACAAGCAGAGAAGCATCAATATCAAAATCCCTGCCAAAAGGCTTCAAAAAAAAACAAGTCAGTCATAGACAAAAGAATTTGGGAAACAAAAAGAAAGATAAGAAAAGTACTCACAAAGCAGGGAGAGGATTGCTCGCCGAGTACTCAAACCCAATCATCGGAACCACCGTTGCACCTTTCGTAATCTTCTCAGACGCATAAGCACTTCATCATTGGACAACTTCGGTAGTCGCCACCATCCGAGAAGGGTCTTCAGCGCCCGAGTACTCAAAAAGCCGTAGTGCTCTCGCACCTTCAATGGCTGCACTCGGCGGGCGAAGGTAGCTCGCCACTATGGCAAAACCGCACAAGCCATGTTGTTTCAAGTAGCTTATCCGATCAAACAAATGGGCCGAAGAAGATTGTAGTCGCCAGGGGTGATTTGATCTTTTTCCCACCGATCATTAACTACAGGGGGGGTACCCGAGTAGGTCTGAAGTGCTGGAATACCAACTCCACCCTCAAGGTTGCCAGCATAGAACCACTCGGATCGCCAATCCTTGACAGAATCAACAAGGTCATAATCGAAATAATGAGACGACTTGCACCCCCCCGACGGAACTGAATTCCACATCCACCAAGGGTATGGAGGGATTCATTCCGGGTTGTGGCTTGAGACGAAAAGAGGAAACGGAAGAGATTCAAGGAAGGGGAATTCCAAGAAAAGTCTCACAAAAATGAACAAAGACAGGGGAGATGAAGAATCCCATTCGGGGTTAGATCATGAAGAGAGACAGAGAAGTAGCGAAGGAAACGATGAAGAAAAGCACAAGCCGGAAGACAGAGTCTAGCTGGAACAAAAGAAACAAAAAGAACAATCTCCCCTAGGTGAGGAACAGGAACTCGGTGCTCACCAGGAGCAATCCAGCCGGAGAATGCCTTAGGCTGGATCATCCCCAGCTCCTCCAACTCAACCAAGTGCTTCTCTTGAGTAGTCGGAGGAGGAAAGCTCTTCGTGATTGCCTTCATATCGGCAAACTCAGGGTTCAGCCGCGCGTCAACCTCCACCTCAAGAACTGGCTTCTCAACCGCCGACTTCTGGGAGGCCAATTTCTTCCTTCCCATACAACGAATCAGGCAGCTAAGCTAAGAAGTAAGCGCAGATCCAGCGAAAAAGCAAGAACCAGATTGGGGATTTTTCTCGCGATGAGAAGCTAGGGTTTCAGAGAGCAGAGGCAAGGTGAAGCAAGAAACAGTAAAAGACCGTAATTTATAAGGATAAGCTTAAGAGGCCCACTTAAGGGGCAACGGTAAAAAGGCCAACGGATACAATGCCCAAAAATAGGAAGGGCGCAGTAAACCCTTAAGTCACGGGGTAACGACCCTTATCCCGTTAGACACCAACGGTAAAAATTATTACCGTTGCAAAGAAAGGCAGATATAGCCAAGTATCAACAAGACGACTCACAAGAAGACGGCTGAAGACGATACCTATCAAAAGAAGCCAGAATCAGAGGACATTCCACGTTATCAACAAAAAACAAGTCGGCACGACGGCAGACAATCAGCTCCACAAGATAAAACAACTCGGATCAGTCCAGAAACATACATCCACACAGACAAGATAAACAACTCGGATCATTACAGGATCATATATTCCTTCATCAGAAGGTTACAAGATACAAAGATAACAAGTCTTACAAGACCCAATGAATTCAGAAAGCACATTGAAGCAACGATTACAAGGAACCCTACAGAATTTGGCCATAGAAGAAAATTACGCGCAAAATCTACAAGGAACCCTGTGGAATTCTGCCATAGAAGAAAACTACGCAGAATCCAAGACCGTCCTCGTTGCAGACCCAGACTACCTATCGGGTAGAATGAGCCGAGCAGATCCAAAGCAACCTAGATACACCAAAGCAGTGCACCCAAGATTGCCAAAAGGAGCACTGACATGTCAAGCATCACGCCGCCTCTCCAAGAACAAGTCGGATCAGACCAAACATGAGCAAGAGAGCTCCAAATGTAAGGCGGGTGGTAGCCGATCTCGCACTGCACGGCTAGAAGACCGTACAGTTTGGCAACCCCTCAACGTAAAGCATAGCTCTGGCAGAGTGGAAAAGAGGTATTAAGAGTGCAAAATGACCCAGCACAAGGCACATCTCAAGACTTCTTCTACCCGCCAGAACGAGCCTCCAATCACAATGCTACTCCGGGGCTAGTCTGCCTCTAACCCCTATCTCAAGAATTCTTCTACCCACTAAGGAGACCATACTGGATGAACAAGAAAGAAGCCCGGTGGCTGTTCAACCTCACAAACTATCATTGTCACAAGAACAAGAAGAAGCATACTGCAAGACTATGAAAGCAACCAAGAGAAAGGTGCAATTTATAGGCCAGGATCGGTGCACATGGACCAAGTTCACCAACTCAGGCTACTAACAAGTACAAAAAGGAGAGCAGTAAAAGGGAGTAACAGTATATTCCAAGCATATCCAGCACAATAAAAGCCTTTAAAGTCACCAGCTGCCAACGTCCAACAATAAAAAGCTGACATAAAGGACAAGGTCACGAGCACTTGTCTGTTCCTCAAGCAGAAGAACTCGGAGAAAATCAGGGGCTGCAGCTAAAGACTCGGGGGCTGCAGCTAAAAGATTTCAGGACGAAAAGAACTCGGACAAGCTCGTGGGCTGCAGCCAGCCAAAGGCTCGGAGGCTGAAGCAAAAAAGATTTCAAGAAGAAAAAGAACTCAGATATGCTCGGGGGCTGCAGCCAAAGGCTCGGGGGCTGCAGCAGAAGAATTACAAGACATAAGAACTCGCAGGAAGACTCAAAAGCCATTGCCTGACTTCTTTTTTATACAAAAACAACTCAGACAAAGGCTCGGGGGCTGCAGGGCGTACACCCTGAACTTTTTCTTTTTTTTCAAAGATCCTCCAGCTACTTGTGAACAAATAGCAAGAGGCTCGGGGGCTACACTCAATGAGTGCCCTTACGGCGCACGAGAAGACAGGAAAGAAGTCCTCAGCTTGATCACTTCAAAGCATCACACCAGAAGCATAGAGCTCCTCGAGTTCTACTTTGAAATGCTCGGGGGCTTGTCGGTACGGGACGTACCCGAGTACTCATCAAGACGGCATCCGTCGGGACAACAGCAAGAAGACCAGATCCGAGTAGAATGCGGATCGTCCTGGTTAGGCGGATAGAAAGTAACATCTGTAATAGGAACAGAACACCTTCTACAAGTCCGACTAGGACTAGAAACCTTAGCTCTGGCTCTTTTTCCTCTCATAAAAAGGAGCCAGAGCACCCTCTTTGTAACAGACCGACAACACACGATCTCGATCATCAATCCAACGCAAAAAGGCCAAGGCCGGGCCGGAGTAGGGCTTTTACTCGCCGACGAGGGCCCGAACCAGATAAACCGTGTGTCTTTTGCGTCATACCGCCGAGTTCCAGTTATTCGCCGAGGTCCGAATCAACTGCTACGGGAACCCCGTGGCAGGCTATCGGTGGCTAAACACCGACATCAGGCGCTTTACGATCATATAACAATAATCATCATAAACCACAACTATATCAAATATGCAACTAGAATAAACTAAGAACTGAATAAGTAGCAATATATTAAAATAGAGCAAAGTCATAATGAAATACAAGATAATATTATCAATTTCTAGAAGAATAGATCTAGAATCCCGAGCGGAGCGTCCGATCTCTACTTAAATCTTGCTAGACGCCTATACTAAGAACTTAAAGAACTAGAGCTCTACTTCTAATCTCTAGAAACCCTAACTTCTGACTACTCTTGATAAATGAAGCAGGAGAAATGAATTGGTGCCCCTCTGAAGGGGGGTCTACCCCTTTATTTATAGTCCAGTGGAGTGCACACGTGCCGCAGGATCAAACCGATGTAACCAAGGGTCAGGATGCATCGTGAGAGGCGGTGGAGGAAGCTTCTGGAAGGAGGCATTCAAACCCTAACCCTTGGGGCAGGGCAACGCCTTGGTGGGGCCGGCCGGCCCCACCTGGTGGCCTCTGCCGGTCCCGCTGCTTCGGGTGTCTTCTAGAACCTTCCTGACCCTGTTGGCGGTGTTGTTGCGTCGCGGATAAGTTTCGTGGCAGATTTACACTCTAATTCTTCTTTTCGGTCTTTTCTAGATAATTCCCTAAAAATCAGACAATTCACCAAAACTCGTGGAACTTGTTAGGAATAACCCCTATGTTTCTATTATTGCTTCTTTTAAGTGATAGTTGACGGTATAGAATTTACACTTAGTGACCGTAAACAATACCCCCAAGCTAAGTCTTTGCTAGTCCCTTAGCAAAGTTGACTTGAAATAATACTTCCAGGGTTTCTCATGTTTTAATTCCCAATGAATACTTAAGCATTAAATTTAAAATTTTTCTCAAAATTATAATTCATTATTCTACCCTTCAAACTTATCCTTACTCCTTTCAACCGTGAGGCTTATCAAATTAAATCTTGGGTGATTGAAAGATAGAATAATTAAGTAATTACTGCATATATTTCATTCTTTGTTTATGCATACTCCAGAGGTTTTCTCTTCCTTCTGAATATGTATGGATTATTATTTAAAAACTATGAGAGTCTAATAAGATTGCAAAGTGGACTGCTAAGCTATACATTATGACTGAATGTGCTGGTGATTAAAACTTTATTTTCAAACTCTTATACAATATTCTCTCTTTTTCGCCTTCCGAGAAGTGTAAGCTATCTTCCAAAGGATACTTTTTGTACATATTTTTTCCTCTCAGGCGGATATCTTTGCACCTATTGTTTTACTCTCTTTCTTTTTTTTTAATTTGGCACATACCTTTTTGATATGGCATCTTTCAGGCTCATACTTCTTTGGTATGGCATCTTTTTAATTTTATAGCCCACACTCTCTTTCGCACCTTTAAGAGAGATTTGTTACATAGAGAATAATCCTTTTTTGTGCATATAGATTCAATCATGAATGCATAACAGAATAGTCTACTCAAATCATATTAGCAAGGTAAATTATCAGATTGCTTGATTAATTCTTGCAAAATTTCTCGAGCTTAGCTATTACTCGAGAATAAAATATATACTAGCTCAAACCTTTTTATATCATATCTGTCAACTATCTAGACTAAATCATAAGTTTTATGCTACCCACAAATATCGGGTTTCGAATAAATTATCGTGGTAGATAAACTTCATATAATTCAAAGGAGAATTTTAAATTCTAGTACTTGAGTAATTACAGATTTTAGTTGCTTTAAATTTTTTTGAATAAGTAATTTAGAATTAAGGTAAATTCTACTTACTCTAATTTAATGACAGAATTTAAATACTGAAAAGTAAATACTAAAATAAATACTAAAAATAAACGATAGAATATACACAGTGAAAAGGTGCTCACCTCGCGGGGGCTCTACCCCAAGCCGCATGTTGTCGTACTCAATAATGTGGTGGAGGTGGTGGTGGGTACCCCAACTGGTCTATTAGGTACTCTAACCCGGTCTGCATGTGCTGCTGCCCATGGTGTAACTGCTCAAGTTGCCAGTTTACTCGGTGCTGCCACTGTTCCTGCTGGTGAAACCTATTATCAACCTGATGCTGTCACTACTCGTGTCGGTGCAAGGTGTCACTCATCGCCTGCTATCCCTGCTGAAGGTTAGTGAAATATGTAGACATAGCAGGAAAATCATTAATGGGAGTCTGAAAATGCTGTTCAGGAGGCGGCATATAGTCATTTACGGGTGGTGCATGGTACGGATACGGTCCACCAATGGTGTACTCCGTATTTTCACGCATAGAAAATAATGCACGGCCTCTCTGAAAATCTTGCCCATAATTATCGGGCTCCTATGTGGAGAATGTTCCCCACCCTATGGATGTAGATGACTCTCCTTGCTGATATGTGGCTTGGTCCTCCCATCCTGAATGGGTGGACCACGGCCGATGTGGCTCATGTGAAGTACCTGGATCATCAAAGTTAGTGTAATGAAAGTAGGCTGGACCCGATGGTGCTGTATCAGTCCCAGTGTACACAGCCCCGGGTACTCTGCTGATGCGTGCTGATGGACACCTACCAATGTCAGCGCTTTCTGGAAAAGTAAAACTATCAACAGAATAAATTCCCAATTCTCAGTTAGACAGCTCGTACTCATTGCGGTAGTTCTTATAAATCATGATTACTTTATTATCCCGGCGTTTTAGCATGTGAGCACGAAAGAAAAAGTCATATCCAATAATTCTACGAGCATCAGGGATAAATGTAAGTATAGCTTTTGACAGTAAATCTAAGCTCGTAGCTAAGCGTGTGATCCAAGACATGAAAGAAATACTGCACTTTCTCATAGGAGCACGGTGTTCTAGTAGCTCAACATTAATTTCACAGGTGATGCTTTTCTCTTTTTAATCATGATGTACAATAAATACAGCTCATCCTGTCTAATGGTATTTAATTTCTCTCTAGGAAAGAAAGTAAAAGCTAGCCATTTAAGCATAAACCTCGGTGTAGGATGATGGACTTTCTCAGTGGTATATTTTTGTTTACGTTCGGGTTTCTTAGCAGTGATGTTCTCCTAAAAATTATCTTTATTAAAATCTCTAAGAACATCAGCTATATTCACTACACACTGTTCAGAAAATCCTAATGCTACACTGAAGGTTTTCTATGTGAGAATGAAAGGTTTGTTGAACATCTCAAAATGAACATGATCATTATTTAAGTCTAGGGAGCTAGTGAATTCTATGGTGAGTAACTTGCTACTCTGCTCAGTGATCTCCCATGCATCCTCCCATCCAATCATTCTAAAAATAAGCTCAAACTCGAAATTCATTCCGGTTTCATGGAGCAAAGCATTATCAAGTATTGGGATATGAGTAAACTCTTTTGTCTTTACCACATTAAATATTTCTATTTAAGGTCTAAGTGGTAATGAAATTTGATTAAGGTCTGTTAATTCATACCTCTCTTCCCGTTGGGAAGAGGATGATGGGGCATGATGCTCAGGAGGTGATGGAGGATCGACGTCCATTCCGGAGCCGGCAAACGAAGGTACTTAAGATGATGAACAGCTTTAGGTGCTGCGGAAGGAGAGTGTTCTCCTGATGCTCCTGAGTGCACCTCCGACTTTTTGATTCATCTTGCCTGTAGAATGAAGAACACGAAGAACACGGCAAGAACAACAAGAACATAAGAACACAAAATTGATTAGGATTAGCAAATCAAAGGGAAAGAGAAGAGGGAATCCTTGTGATGAACTTGCAAATTGGTTTCTCTCTTTTCTTCTCTCTTTTTCTTGCTAATTAATGGAAGATTTTGGACAAGTGAGTTTCATAGTTGAGAACAGAGGAGGAAATGGGCTCTCTGGTCTTGAAATGAATGAATGAGGGGGTGTGAGAAGTGAGAAGCAGAGAGGAGGTAGTAGGGCGCCGGCCGGCCTGGTGGTGGGGCCGGTCGGCCCCACCTGCTGCCTGCTGGTGCTCTCCTTCCTCTAGTGGCAACAATGTTCTGAAGGTGATCAATATGCTACCTCCTAGGTGATGCTTTCGGTGGCAGGCAAGGATGGAGGTGGTACAAGCATGTGAGTGTGATAATTGGAATTTTGGATTGTGGTGAATAATTGGTAGGTGAGATGTGATGTGAGGTGATGTGTGTAGATCCCATATGTCTCCCATATTTATACCGTATAATGACACAAGAATGAAAAACTAAATTACTTTTATGAATCTACGAAAAATTAGAATTCTAATGATAGTATTTTTATAATTTTCTGCCACCACAGTAAATTTCACTGATGGGGATTTTACACTCCGTTAGTTATAATTTCATGGGGCTTAAGTTTTATATATGACATGCTTATTTTTATTTCTTTTTACAATTGGTAGGAAAAATAAATATGCTATTTAATGCGATAATTTAAATTACTGATAACTACCGAGTTACCTCTCGGTGAAGGTTCGGGGTTTTTGAGTCCACCGACTTGGACTTCTCCAGTTGAATTATCCTTCATGATTGATCTCCAGTGTCGGAGATGCTGATGCATCTTGCTCTTCTTGATCCTTCAAAGCTTTGCATTGTTCGGGTCTTGGCCTGAATGCAAATCGCTCTTCTTACCCATTAATGGTGAATATTATTTCTCCAGCTCCGACGTTGATGGTTGCATTTGCAGCGATTAGGAATGGTCGCCCAAGGATAAGAGGTATCTTCCTCTCTTCCTGCATGTCAAGTACTATAAAATCTACAGGAACGAAAAAGTCACGGATTTTTACCAGGATATTTTCTGCTATCTCTGCAAGGTAGCGGACTGATTGGTCAGCTAATTGCAAGCACATTGTTGTTGGAGTAAGTGTGGAATAGTCGAGCTTGTCGAAGACCGTCTTGGGCATAACACTGACGCTTGCTCCAAGATCACATAAGGCGTTCTCGAACATCTAGTTGCCTATAGAGCAATTTATAGTGGGACATCCTAGGTCCTTCTTCTTGATGGGAGAAGAATGTAGAATAGCCTCACTACATGCTTCTATTAGCTTGATGACTTCGGTAGAAGGTAGTGGTCCCTTATTGTTGAGGATGGCTCGAAAGTATTTTGCGTATGTAGGTACCTGCATGGCATCTAACAACAGAACATTGACGTATAATTTCTGAAAAACCTCTACAAACTTAGTGAACTGATCGTCAGTGGTGATACTTCTCCTTTGTGGAAAGGGTAGGAGAGTAGTATCATGGAAGTCTTGCGTTAATTCAGGCTCTTGTGGATCAACTGTTGGTGAAGGTGCTTCAACTTCTTTTTCTCTATTGTTCTTTTCAGCTTCTTTGTCTACCTGCACTGAATTTGAAGGTCTACGTGCCCCTTCTGGGTAGGGTGGATCATGTGTAACCTTACCTCCTCTAGTAGATATTCCTTTAATCTATTCATGGTTAGTGGCGGATAGAGTAGAAGCTAGATGTGTAATTTGTGATTCTATCTTTTTATTGAACATTATTTGATCTTTAACTGCTAGAGAGAAATTATCTAGTTTTACATTAATTCCTTCTAACATTTTATCATTAAAAGCAAGCTTCTTATAAATACTCTCATTAATTCTAGCTTGTTCTAATATTAATTCTCTCAAGGGTGGTTGTCTTTGATTCGAAGAATTATAATTACTTTGATACTTACCTTGGCTTGTTGCCTGAAGTTGACTTCATCCTTGTTTCTTGATGATTGCATTGATATCTTCTTCATATTGATCTTGAGGGCACACCTGTAGCAACGTGAGACCACCTTCTCCACGGCCCGAACACCCCTCGCACCTGCCCGCAGGCCCGTTCCACATGCCATTGACGGTGCAAAGAGTTGCCGCTGGCGGGCGGGCGGTGGTGCCCAGCGCTGCCGCGCCGGTGACACGAGCACGCCGGCGGCCTGCAGTGCCTCCATGATGCGGGGCAGCTCGCCAGCCTCGCTCGTGGCGCCCACGCGTGGAACCGCATGCTTAGCATCACGCACGCCATGAACGCTGCGAATGGCGTCAGTGCCCGCCGCCGCCCGCCGCCATGGGGGACGACGACGACAAGGAAGCAAGCGCGGAGTCGGCGGGCGGGCAGCGCGACGGCCACGGTGCCGGCGACCACGTGCAGGTTGTTGTAGGGCTGAGGATTGAGCCACCAATTAGCCTCCATTATAGGATCGAACGGTGGTCTGAGATGGCGGTTGGCGTTTCGGTGGCGATCTGCCCACACCCACCCTCGTCGCCGGCGAGGACTCCAGACACGAAGGCGGCGAGGTCTCCGGGCAAGTTTGAGGAAGCGCGACAGCATCGGCGGCCCTCGATTTGGGACCCCGCGGATTTCCTATCACTCTCGAGGACCGCGAAGAAGAAGACGAGGGAGCGGGGGTTCACGCTTCCGCTGGATACGACGAAGCGAGGATTCAGAAGTACGGCGGCGGCGGGTTTCTTCCCGTTCGAGCAAGTGGATAAGGAAAGGATCAAACTCAAGACATTACCAATCGAGCTTCATTGGCCCAGCAATGAAGGTGAGTCTCTACGCCGCGAAGGTTGTGAGTGCGCGGGGACTGAAATTGGAAAAGGGAATAGGGATGAGATGATGGTGGACGTTGTCCACAAGGACCGATGGTTCAGTGTACCCCCGAAGGTGAAAATCACCGCGGGGATCCTTGGAGCTCACCAGGATCAGGGGACACGCGTCGAGAAGGTGGAGGGGGTGAGCGCGAGGTAGGCGGTGACTCTGACCCAGAGCGCTGTACTTCCCATCGCCACCATCCCCCACACGATGTTGGAGAACATGAAGTGAATCCCAACAGCCCGAACCCTAGTTCCAAAGCAAAATTCCCCAATCTCTTCAGATTCGTTGGGCATCTATGGAAGGGGTGCCCATCGAAATCATATGCTGCTACCACTAAAGTGGAATTCGCGAAGACCATTGAAGTGGAGATGTATCGTGGAGGTGGTGCTGTCGGCGGGGAAATTTTAGTAGGGGCCGAGAGGGTTTCGGTGCGGGCCGACATGGCCGTGGAGGAGGCCGCACCAGAGCTAGAGATCATGTCTAGGAGTGAGCGGCCAAAGAAACTAGAAACCAACAGTGGGAGGACCCTGAAGATCAGTGCTTCAAGGCAAAAGCAGATCCCCAGAATGAAGGTGATGCAGGAGTGGAGAGGATAGATATCCACAGCAATCAAGAAGGGGAAAGAAAAGTGAAGAAGAGCAAGGGCAGGCTGAATCTGCTGAGACTGCAGCAAGCAAACAAATTTATGCATAAGCAAGGTATGAACCCCAAAGTAATCAAAACAACAGTGGTGGTAATCGTGGTCGTGGCTTCCCTAGAAACCAGGAGATTGGTAAAAGACAGAATAGAATTCCCTATGATATCTGTGGTCACTTCAATCATGTGACTAGAGACTGTAGATATCATTTCTGTGAGATTTGTAATGTAGGGGGCCATACTACTTACAACTGTACTAGCTGCGTGCCATGGAATTTTGCTCCTAAACTGTGTGCTGCACAAGTGGAGGATCAAAGTTTTTTCTTCATAGAAGAAAATATTGATGCTAGAGTGTCTAAAGAAAAGGAGTGCACTGCTATCATAACCATCACTCAGGGTATGGCTACTAGCAAGCAGATTGAACAAGAGTTCATGTTGATGCTAGGATCATACACTTGGAAGTGGAAAGCTAGACAAGTGGGGGAGAACAAATATGTGATGAAATTCCCAGTGGCTGATAAGATTAGGGAACTAAGCCATTTCAAATTCATGGCTATGAGAACTGTAGATGCTCAGATGAAAGTTGAGGAATGGTCTCCCTGTCTGGGTGCTAAAGGCAAGCTTCAGCAAGCATGGTTCAGGATCAAGGAAATTCCAACTGATCAAAGATCTATTAGAACCATTGCAAAAGTGGGTGGTTTGGTTGGCAAGGTGATGGAAATAGATGAATCTTGCAGGTTCAACCCTAAATTTGTGAGAGTAAGATTAGCTTGCAGAGATATTGAAAAGGTTCCAAGGACTACTGAATCCACTTTGGGGCTGTTCATCCATGAATTCATATTTGAAAGAGAAATCCTAGGAGTCTAACAGTAAGAAGCCCAAAAGTGGGATTATCATTGGAGATAGTGATCAAAGTACTTCCAATAAGCAAAGGGAGGAGAGCAACACCAGCACAAAGACTCCAGAGGGGAATGAAGACAAAACAGTGGGGAAATTTGATAGAATGGGAGCAAGAAAGGAAATTAGGCACAGTCAGAGTGAGAAAGTTTGTCTCTCTGCACCTTCCAAGTTGGAGGCAAGAAACAATAATAAGGATAAATTCATGAAGGATGCTCAGAAAACTTACAAAATTCAGAGTACATTAACAGAAGAGGATGGCAAAGTACAGATTCCAGACAGTTTTGATGACTCTGACACTGAAAGTGAAACTTTTAGTGATAAACTCAAGAGGATTAAGCTACTTGGAGACAAGTGGGCAGGGCTGCTCAAAAAGTTGAAAAGCAAGAGAACTGTAAACAATGCCGGAGGTTTGAGACCGGAGATAATATACTAGAGCAAGATATGGCTGGGAACATGATGATAGAAAGAATGAAACAAGAGAAAGAGAAAGAGCAGGTGGTCAATAGCAAGCAGCATAACAATATTGAGAAAGGTGATTCTGTAACAAAATCACCAGAGGTGTTTGTTACAGATGACCGCATTATCAATACTCAAGAAAGTTCTACTGTGTATGAAGATGAGGGATGTCGTGGTACCGACCTGCGTAATGCCGGTGGAAACTCGAAATGGGGGCTCGCACAAAGCTAGCTCACCCGCAAGAAGGAGAAGTGAAAGGCTCAGGAAAGAGATTACACCGACAACCCAAGATAAGATGGAGGTGATGGCCAAGAAAAGGAACATTGAAGGTAACCCACAGTCTAGTAATTTATTCTCCAATGCTTCTCATGAATCTTTAATTGATGCTTCTAAAAAAATGGGGGTAGTTATCAATGATGTCTCTGATAATTCTTTTGATATTTTGAAAGAACTTGAAACTGCTAGAATGAATCTTTACTATAAGCAACAACAATGTAAATCTAATATGCGAGATAGAGGAAAAATGTGAGAATGGTGATGCTGAGTTACCTTAATTAGAATGGCTTCATGAGGAATCCTCGAAGCCGATGATTTTATCCTAGAACAATTCAAGAAAAGAAAGAGAAAGGGTAGAAAATCTGCCCAAGTTTCTGCCCTTATGAAAAAAGGGAAACAAACACAGGAACTTTCTGTAGGAGCAAAGAAAAGAGGGAGAAAGAAAAAATCATGATGGAGTTACAGGGACTCATATGGAACTGTAGGGGTCTCAAAAAAAAGGGGACTTCTACCTTTCTGAAGGATCTTACATACCAATATCATTTTCACTTCATTGGTTTGCAAGAGACTATGTTGGAAATATGTGAGGATTCTTTTTTTTGAACCTGGGGGTGATCTCCTTACTCAGCTAACAAATCATTAGCAACAAGTACACGGACAGATTCAGGAATGGAGCTCATAATTTGCTCCTCCCCCTGAATACATAGATGACCCAGCGCAGCCAGCTCATGAGCTGCTGCGTTACATTCCCTACTCTTATGAAAACACTCAAAACTAATAAAAGCATGAGAAGCTAAGGCCTTGATTTCTGCCACCAGAACCCCAACATCAGACTCATCATAGTCCTCAGTACAGATCGCCTGCACCACCATCGTTGCGTCAGTTTCAAGCATCAGCAAGAATATCTCTAGTTGTGGAACCCATCAAAAGGAAAATCAGGGGGCATTATAGTTGGGGTTTTGGTAGAGTCTTTTGATGTTGGCTCCTTTAAGCAAGGTGAATATATGATTCAAGTCAATTTGTGGGATAAAAGGATAAAATGTAAGTGGAACCTGATTGTAGTATATGGAGCAGCCCATGAGGAAGGGAAAATCCCTTTCTTAACTGAGCTGGCCAATTTTTGTTCCAAGAGTCAGGAGCCAACTCTGATTGGAGGGGACTTCAATATCATAAGGTATGCCTGGGAAAAAGTACCAATAGTGGAATAAGCAAACAGACAAAAATGTTCAACTCCCTGATATAGTTCTATGAGCTTAGAGAAATTGTAATGAGTGGTGGCATTTTTACCTGGTCCAATAATCAAGAGCCTCCAACTCTAGAGAAACTTGACAGATTGTTGATGACTAGTAGTTGGGAAGATCTATTCCCTCAAATTGGTGTAAGGAAATTGCCTAGAGATGTCTCAGACCATAACCCACTAATTTTTTTCACTGGGCAAAAACAGAAATTGCCTTATATTCAATTCCGATTTGAGCTAAGTTGGATTGAAATTCCTGATTTCCTAAAAGAGGTGGAGAGGCTGTGGAGCAAGCATTGTAATGCTAAATCTCCTCTGGACAGAATACAGCAAAAGTTGAAATTTTTCAAACAATTCTTTAAAGGATGGGGGTTCAATCTCCAAGGGGAATTGAGAAAGAAAAGAAAAGGGTTACAAGAAGAATTGAGTTATCTGGAAGAAATGGAAGAAACATGTGGACTTCAACCACATCAGTTGCAAAGGAAAGTTGATATCATTGCTAAAAATCTTAGCTTGTTGATACAAGAGGAGAGCTATTGGCAGAATAGAAGTCATGAAACATGGCTTCATAAAGAGGATAACAACACTAGTTTCTTCCACAAGTGTGCCAATGGAAGAAAAAGAAAAAATACCATAGTAATGTTGGAAAAGGATGGGGACACTATTGAAGGTGATGCTAATTTGCTAAAACATGCAACCGAGTACTACAGGAATCTCTTTTGCCCTGAGGCAACATATGATGTGAGTGTGGACCCTTCTGTGTGGGAAGATGATGAAAAGTTAGATGATGATGATAATAGAAGCTTATGTCAACCTTTTTCTAAAGAAGAGATCAAAGAAGCACTCTTCCAAATGGAAAAAAATAAAGCACCTGGGCCAGATAAAATTCCAATGAATTCTACCAATGGTGTTGGAATATTGTAAAAAACAATATCTTGGGTCTATTCAATGATTTCCATCATGGTAAAGTGGACATAAACAGGCTCAATTATGGCATCATTACCTTACTGCCCAAAGTTAGAGATGCAGCTAAGATACAGCAATATAGGCCAATATGCCTTCTCAACTGTCTATATAAGCTCATTACAAAAGTGCTGACCATCAGAATTGAACCATTTGCTGCTAAGCTTATACATAGAAACCAAACAGCATTTATAAAGGGTAGAAACATCACAACTGGTATAATGTGCTTGCATGAGATCATGCATGCGACTAAGAGGAGGAA
Organism: Chrysopogon serrulatus; assembly: GCA_015844335.1. Classification (NCBI taxonomy): domain Eukaryota; kingdom Viridiplantae; phylum Streptophyta; class Magnoliopsida; order Poales; family Poaceae; genus Chrysopogon; species Chrysopogon serrulatus. The sequence goes on along the minus strand of JADLZL010008225.1, from coordinate 99,773 downwards.
AGAATGGAATTTTCTTCAAAATTGACTTCAAAAAAGCTTATGACAAAGTAAGTTAGAAACTGTTGTTTGATTATTTGCAAATGAGGGTTTCTGTAACCAATGGTGTAATTGGATCAAACAAGTAGTAGAAGGTGGTTCTGTAAGCATCAAAATGAATAACAATATTGGCAGTTACATCAAAAGTTACAAGGGGGTAAGGCAGGGGGATCCCCTCTCCCCTATCCTTTTCAACTTTATAGCTGACTATTTAACCAGAATGGTTATGAGGGCTCAAATGAATGGCTTAGTCACTGGTCTTGTGGAACACATCATCCCTAGAGGAGTGGCCATACCGCAATATGCAAATGACACTATAATTTGTCCGAAACATGATATAGAAAGTGCAAAAAACATGAAAATGCTATTATATATGTTTGAAATGGTTTCAGTCTAAAAAATTAACTTTAACAAAAGTGAGATTATTGTGATCAATGATGAGGAAAAACTGGGAGAACAATATGCCGAGATATTCAATTGCCAACTTGGATCCCTTCCAAAGTGAAATACTTAGGTGTTTCGGTCAGTCCAAGCAAATTGCATCTCAGTGACTGGATTCCTCTCACTGATAAATGTGGTAAATGTTTGGATATTTGGCAAGGGAAGAACATGACTGGCTGGGAGGGCTATATTGATTAGCACCAGTTTGAACAATTCTCCTGTATATCATATGTTAGTATACTTGCTTCTCAAAACTGTTTGTAAAGAGATTGACAGATTAGAAGAAAATTCTTTTGGCAAGGTGGCAGTACTAAGAGGAAATATCATTTGATCAAATGGATAAGTGTGTGTAAAAGCAAGAAGAAAGGTGGAGCTGGGATCAAAGATTTGGCTAGATTTAATATTAGCCTAATCTATAAATGGTGGTGGAAACTTGAATGTGAGGAGGGACTATGGCAGGGATCCGATCGAGCCAAATACATGAAAAAGGACCATATTCATACAATCCAGCCACAAAACCTATGATTCCCCCATATGGCAAGATTTGCTAAAAGTTAAAAAGTTATATTTGGCTGGTAGACAGATTAAGATTGAGAAAGGTGAAAGATCTCATTTAAAGAAGATTGTTGGTCGCTTGAAAAACCAATTCTTGAGCTTGCCCCTCGAATTATATGCTTTGAGCAATCAAAAGAATGTAACAAAGGGCGTAGGTGAAATCTAGGAGCAAAGTGATGACATTTAGAAGATGGTTAGCCCAGGATTTAAAGCCATATGGAATCATATATGGTCAATGATGGAAAACTTTCCTCTCTCTGATTGCAATGATAAAATATCCTAGAAATGGGATTCAAAAGGGAAGTTTTCTGTGAAATCACTGCATGAGGCATTGACAAATGATAGTGATGGAAAGAATCTTAAACATATTGGAAAGGGAAAATCCCTCCAAAGATTAAATACTTTATGTGGCTGCTGTCAAACAATGCATTACTAACCAAAGACAATCTGATCAAGAAGAAGTGGAAAGAAAATCCTGATTGTTATTTTTGTAATCAAACTGAGGATATTGATCACCTTTTCTTTAAATGTGCTGTAGCTACAATAGTGTGGGCATGTATAGCTAGGAGCTTGGGAGCTACATGCATCCCTAGAAACCTAAACCAATGTTGGGCATGGTTAGAGAAGTGGCTTCCCCAGGGGAGGAAGTTTCATGTGGTTGGAGTTTTAGCCATATGCTTGGGCTATATGGAAGGCCGTAAAATGGGCATGTTTTGATAAAAGAGTGATTAAAGAACCGGTTGAAATCGTTTGTCATGCTGGTGCGTTGATGAAATTTTGGACAGGTCTGTACGTAGAAGTGGACAAGGAGACTCTGGTGGAAGGCGTCAATACCATGCTGAAGCTGGCGTTCGACATCCTGGCAAGGAAAAAGCGCAAGGGAGGATTGGACGGGGATGATGAAGACGTCAACAAGGATGATGCCCAGCTGTGAAGCGTAACCAGATTGTTGCTTTTCGCCTGCGCGCGAGTTTGTTGGAGGATTTTATCTGAAACTCTTTTGCCTCTTGCGCTGGAGGTTAAGCGCAGTCTGTCAAAAGTTGCAGGTTATGTCTGTATCTGGCGCTGAATGTTCAGGCGCGCGCATGTTAGAACTGCCTCTCTCCTTGACCTTTCTCTCCCTCCCCTATTTGTTATCTCCTTCAAACAATCTGTACTTCCGTTCTTGTTGAATGGGAATGGGGACTCCCCGAGTTGAAAAAAATATTGAACTTGAGAATTGAATGCATCTTGAATAGCTTGACGATCTCTTTTAATTATCCCTCTGCTCTAGCCAGTTCAATAATACATCCATCTTGGTTGATAGTGCACACAACTCCTCTGAAACGTCTTCACTTTCATGGCATGTCTGAGTGTTGAATGACTAATTCTGATTTTCTACCATCTTTGCCATAATAGCTTCAGCTCTTCCAGGGGTAAGTGACATAAATGATCCCTCAGCAGTGGCACCCAATTGCTCACATGACCTGTGGTTTAGTCTATGATAGAACGTTTGCATGAGCAACCACTTCTCCGTTCTATGATGCGGGCAGTCTGATATGTATCCTTGAAAACGCTCCCAAGCTTCTGGAATTGGTTCACCTTTCTGTTGATGAAATTCTAAAATCTTCCCTCATAGGATATTCGTTCGGCCTATTAGGAAAAACTTCTCTAGGAAAGCTTTCGAACATTCTCCCCATGTCTTGACTTGATCTTTACTCTGATAAAACCACTGCTTTTCTCCTCCTTCTAATGAGAAAGGAAACAAGCGAAGTAGTACGACATCTTGAGGAATGCCTTGAATGTCAATGGTGTTGCCAATCTCTAGAAAATTCTGCATATAAGCACTAGCATCTTTATCCTTCTTTCCACTAAATATGATAACTTGCACTATTTTGATGAGGTTTGGCTTGATCTAAAAATCATGTTCTCCAAGGTCAAAAGTTGGACCCACGTGAATATTCTCGGTGCTTGGAGCAGAGAATTCACGCAAAGTCTTCTCAGCCATCGCTTCTCAAAATGATGTAAGACCTTTCTTCCTATGGTTGTTTCGATAAGAGTTAAAATACTACAACCCATCTTGCTCTTACCCTATAAAAAATTACTAAATAAAGCATGGGTAAGTCTGCTAAAGCAAAAGGCTATGTTCTAAATATATTTAAATGTTTGGTTTTCTATAAATGGTTCTATGAAAGATTTACTCATATGAAATTTTAGAAAATGTGTAAATCCTGGCTAATCAATAAATCCTTATAAAGTTATCCTAATAAATAAAATTGTCTTTCCCGACAACGGCGCCAGAAACTTGTTGGTATTTTTAACATCACTTCGCGTTAAGTTGTCATCCCTAACATGATGCCAAAAACCAAGGATAAAAATAATCTACACGCAATGACTCTAAATAGAATATATCCGCAAGCGCACATATAGTTCTCCCATTGTAGCATTTCACCCAGAAGCATTCCGAGTATCGTTGATTTATTTTATGCCAAAAGAATAAAGCAAAGATTCTATTTATTAGGCTTTGGTAATCTTATAAAGATTTAAGAAATTATAAATCTATCATAGCCAATTAGCTTTAGCGATAACTAGTCAATAGTAATGATAAATGATAAATGAGTAATTAAGATAAATGGTATTCTAGAGATAGAAAATAGAGACTCACTAATGTAGTAAAACAATCTCAAGATTCGGTTAGAGTAAAGAAAACCTATGTAATTACTAATATAAAGTCTACACCTATGCCATTCTACACATTTTCATCTATAGTGTAATAAACTCAGAAGATATCATAAGGAGCATATAACAATAATCATCATAAACCACAACTATATCGAATATGCAACTAGAATAAACTAAGAACTGAATAAGTAGTAATATATTAAAGTAGAGCAAAGTCATAATGAAATACAAGATAATATTACCAATTTCTAGAAGAACAGATCTAGAATCCCGAGCGGAGTGTCCGATCTCTACTTGAATCTTGCTAGACGCCTATACTAAGAACTTGAAGAACTAGAGCTCTACTTCTAATCTCTAGAAACCCTAACTTCTGACTACTCTTGACAAATGAAGCAGGAGGAATGAATTGGTGCCCCTCTGGAGGGGGTCTACCCCTTTATTTATAGTCCGGTGGAGTGCACACGTGCCGTAGGATCAAACCGATGTAACCAAGGGCTAGGATGCATCGTGGGAGGCGGTGGAGGAAGCTTCTGGAAGGAGGCAGCCAAACCCTAACCATAGGGGCCGGGCGGCGCCATGGTGGGGCCAGCCGGCCCCACCTGGTGGCCTCTGCCGGTCCCGCTGCTTCGGGTATCTTCTGGAACCTTCCTGACCCCGTTGGCGGTGTTGTTGCGTCGCGGATAAATTTCGTGTCAGATTTGCACTCTAATCCTTCTTTTTGGTCTTTTCTGAATAATTCCCTAAAAATCAGACAATTCACCAAAACTCGTGGAACTTGTTAGAAATAACCCCTATGTTTCTATTATTGCTTCTTTTAAGTGATAGTTGACGGTATAGAATTTGCACTTAGTGACCATCAACAACTATATAATCTACCGTGGACCAAGAAGACATTTACGTCGTCGTCATCACTCAAGGACTTATGAACTCATCATGTACATAAAAGAGTCCACTGATAAGATATAAGCACCCCAATAATCTAGCAATATCTCTTCTGCCACTAACATAATAAGGTTTATGTAGCCAAAATAGAACCCAGCTACGATATCCTAGAACATGTTGGTATTGCTTACTACATTCCTGAAAGCACGAAAACCACACAACGAGGCCTGGTTGCATTGAGTCCTAGCAGACAAGTACCTGACAATCGACAAATCCAGACCGTTATTAGGCACTACAAATTGAGGTCCTGGATTGCTATTTGATCAGATAAAACGACCTTGCCTGGGCAAGCAATCAAACATGCCCTCATGGTTCTCTTTTATGCCCTAAGTTAAGGTATATTCCTCAATTGGTAACATGTAAGATTTGAGATGCAGTTGTTAAATTGTAACTTTCATCACCAACTTCAGTACCGCAACGAGCTGGTCCGCTAGCATCACGCTATGCCATACAGCACTGCCCCTTGACCCCCACCTCCGCCCCGCCAGACGCCAAGCACGAATGCACTCGAGACCGGAGAAGGCATGGAAACCGAAGCGCTCAATAACATATGGGCCCTTTTTGTTATAGTAATTGTTTATGAGCTCTAGTTTAGGAGCTTCTGCTGGAGCAGATACAAAATAGGACTCCCAAGGAGGGGCCTTGATTTGGTTGGGTGCTCCAATGGAGTTGCTCTCAAACTGATAATTTTGTTTTACTTTATTAACATAATGGATAACCTTTTCTTGTCCTTGATACGAGAATATTAGCCAAGCCACGCATGATGAAAAATATTTTCTCAAGTTAATATCAATTGGAACTTTACTGCCTATCCTGGATAACAATGTTTCAGCGAGCCATCTATTTTCATGGAGATCATTATTGTGGCAGCTTGGTGCATTTGGACTACCAGAAATGGAATCATCTTTGATGGTAAATCACTGTCCTTGTGGCGTCGGAAGAGTTTTCTTGGGAAGAACTTTCTTTGACTCTTCTTAGATGCAAGTCCTCTAAGAAACCTCTTCTTGTAGGGACTGGCCTTTTTCTTTTTAGATTTCTTCTTCTTTCTGAGCTTCTTTCTTTGTAATTTTGTACAGACTTATATCTTTATAAAAATGAGTTCAGTAGGGCTTTTCCCCTCTTGTTTGCCAAAAAAAAGTGTATATCCCTATTTTCCATTGGAAGAAAATATGCAAAATTTCTGGCATGGGCAAAAAAGGGAACATAAACACTTCATACCACACATGCATGCGGAGAGGCCAGTCCTAGTGATCATAGCAAAAAAATGGAATGGCAAAACATATACCGGCCCCACAACTTTTTTCAACCCAAAATTATAATAAAAAAAAAAAGCCGCCACCAAGAGAGAGTTAAAGAGAACAATAAGAAACCCAGCAGAAAAAGATCTCCTATATATACCCTACCACCATCACGACACCAAGATCACACACATACACACCAGACCATCCAGCAGCAGAAGCACCTTCTAGTCTTCTTCTACCTCACATTGTCATCATCCCACAATGCAATTTGCCAGAACTTTCATGTCCTCCTCTCTCTGCAAAAACTAAACCCCAATAAACACAAAGAACACAACCTCAAATTTTTGGGAGTTGGGATATGGAAGACCATGGCAGCAGCCACCCTTTGCTGCAGTCGCCAGCGGCTGGCACCGCCGCCACGACGCTCACCTACGCATGGGGCTACGAGCAGCACCATCCCAGCGGCCCATGCCCATTCGGCGAGCACCAGGCCGACACCGGCGGCGGCGACCAGTACCAGCAGCTGGACTTGACTACGGCGCCGGAGCTCCGGCGGGCGCTGGTCCGCGCGCTGGCGGAGCTCCACGCGTCGCGCGCCGCGCACCAGGCCGAGCTCCGGCGCATGGAGTCCGAGGCCGCGCGGCTCGCGGCGCTCGTGTCGTCCGCGGCCGCCGAGCGCGACGAGCTCCGCCGGCACTGCCACTCGCTCCTGCTCCTCCTCCACCACCAGGCCCAGGCCCAGGCCCAGGCGGCGGTGGTGGCGCCGCCGCCTGCTCCGAGCCTCCACGGTGCCGTGTTATCGGCAGGAGGCTCTAGCACTGCTGCCGCGGTCACCATGAACAACGAGAACGCGCCGGACGCCGACGACACGGCGGAGCTGGAAATGGTGCTTGCGCGTCGGCTGCCCGAGAAGGGCCGCCTGGTGGAGGCCGTTGTGTCGGCCGGCCCGCTCCTTCAGACGCTCCTCCTCGCCGGGCCGCTCCCGCGGTGGAGACACCCACCGCCTTCCGCGCCGGCCGACATCCCGCCGTTCAACCCCGGCCGACACAGCCCTCTCAAGGCCGACGCGTCCAACTCCTTCTCGTCGGCCTCGGCGGGGTCGTCGTCTCCCGAGAGCAACTGCAGCGGTGGCCCTCCGCCGCCGCCGCCGGTGGCGCACGCGCTTCCTTCGTTTCACATGAGCCCCTTCTGCATGTAGCTACTACCTGTACAAATAAGGGGCTTAATTGTCATTGGTGCTAGCGTAATTGCCCAATAATTTCGGCGAGGACCTCCTCTAAACTTTGGATCCTTGCTTGCGAACAATGACACGTGGGGGCCTGGTAATGATCTGCTGAAAGCTCCAAGGAGATCTCAAAGCCGACAGACCAGGGCGCTTTTTGGTATATATGTAAGTGTGGGTGATTAGTCAGTGTGCTTCTGCCGGCTTTATATATTTGTCTGATGAAAAAAGTGGGCAAATAAAAGCGATTGGGCCGGGTGCATGCATGCATGCTACACTGCAGGCACATGCATGCCACTGATCAGTAGATCATCAGTGCAGGCGCAGCAGCTATAGCTAGTGTGCAGTAGTGTCGTGTAATTTGTGAGATTATAGTATGTTTCATGTATGTATAAGCACAGTTTCCTAATTAGTTTTATTTTGCGCAAATAACCGTCTTGATAACATTGTGATCAAATAAAATTATGGTAGGTCAAATGACATTTTTGTCCCCATAATTTTCTTCTAGAAGGCCGATATTTGTAGCAACTAGCAAGGTTAGCTCCAGCAGTGTTGTTTGACCTTGCTTATAGAATATTAAAAGGGAGAGAGAATGATAAACTACTTCTTGATAAAGAGGTAACGCTTTTCTACGATTTATGTGTCTATAATTTCACGTTTTTCTATGCAACATGTTAGGTAAATCACTTCTATTGTAAAGTTTATATGAGCTAATAAGTTGACTATTATTAAAGGTGCTCTGAGTAAGACCAGTTACCGTACACCTATGTTATCACTTGTTCTGATATATTTTTCTCCCTTAGATGTGTTAAGCACATACTTAGCTTTATTACATCATTGTCTTACATTTTAACAGTTAAAGCTAGACCATTGATCGTATTTACTAACTCTGTTCACAAAAGAATGCAATTCTCGCTTTCCAAGGAATGATTTAAAGTTTGATCAAATTTATTTAAAAATGCTGACATAAGAATGCAATCTCACTTTTCAAATAGTCAAATGATTTGAATTTTGACCAAAGTTATATAAAAAATACTAACATATATGTTACAAAATAAGTACTATTGGAGATAATAAAAATGTTAATTACTGTTTTGACTAGCAAAAATCTATAGTTGCATATATTTTTTGGACAAAGAGAGTATAAATATCCTCCATTCATTCCAAAATGAATGCAATTTTGACTTTTAATCTAGATAAATGTTTGTTGAGTGTCATTAGTTTAAGCTATGAATATGAACAAACAGGTATCCAGATTCCTAGCTAGAATGACACTCTTTTTAGAAAGGAGGACATACGTGTTAAGCTTAGGAAAGAAAATTCTTAAATAATAGGCATGTACATTATATACCCTTTTTAGAAAGGAGTACTTATGTTCTAATTCTTAAGGTGAGCTCTACATAAACACAAATAAAGTGACATTTTGAAGTTGCAATTCCAAACTTTGATGGCCACTTCCATTCTATACATCCATAAAATATATCAAATGTATGCTTTCATGAAACTAGTTTTTAAGATAACAAAAAATAGAAATTCATATTCAAAGTTTAGAATGCTTGATTTCAGATAATTCTAAAACATCACTTATTATATTAATTTGTGACTAGATGGAGAGAGTGCTGTTTTTCATTTTTTTTTTTGGACAAAGGAAGTACTTGTATTCTACTCCTCCGTCCTAAAATAGATGATGTTTTTTAATTACTTCTAGATATCGACCATTTATTTTCTATTTTTATGCCTAATAAAATAAATAAGTGATTGTTAAAGTATCTCTAATGTATAACAAAATGAATAATATTTATATAAAATTTTTTAATAAGATAGAATGTCAAACAAGATGTCTCAAAGTCAATAATGTCATGTATTTTAGGATGGAGGGAGTATATTCCTTGATATGACCTTGAGACTTCAATTACTTATTGTGACCGGATGGAGAGAGGAAGTTTACATGAACTAAACTACACAAAATTATAGGAATTAGAGGATGTACTCCCTTGTCCCTAAATAAAGTGATTTCTAAAATTATTTTAAGTCAAATTTTTTAAACGTTAACCAAATTTCTAGAAAAAAATTAATTTATGTTATCAAATTAGTATTATTAGATTTACTATAGAATCTATTTTTATAATATGTTTATTTTATGTCATAGATGTTATTACTTTTATCTATAAACTTAGTTAAGTCAAGAATTCTAGAAATCACTCTCCTGAAAGACAGAGTACTTTTAGTGACGGCTAGACCTGTATTTAACCTGTAGTAGATCACAGTGTAGTGGTCGAATACACCTGTAGCAGAGCACCTTTACTACAATTAGAACCGTGGGTCAGTTTGAATCTCGCAGCACCTGATTGGCCTTTGGGACCCAACATTTTACGTTTTACATTTTTTTTTCCACAGCTGTCTGATCAGCTGTTCAAAGGTGAAGCAGGCTTTGCCGCCTGTATTGTCAGGTCCTGTCCACCAAAACGCCCGGCGGGCCATGCATTCCTCTGACAGAATGTGGGCCTGCAGCTGAGAGGGGCCACTCAAAACAGAGTATAACTTTCATATACACTCAACACAAGTAGACTGTGTATGTATGTACGTTGGAACTAATGGTAAACTGGTTACACTAGCAACTCAGAGTTCAAGAACTAGTTCATGTCAACTTTGGGATTAGGGAGTTCATTTTTACAATGAGAAGCTCAATTCCTTTCAGTATGATTGTGCAAAAACTGTAGCTATAAAATGGGCGGGTCTTCTAAGGACATAAATCAGCAAAAGTTGAATAGATGGCATCAGGAGTTTAGCTTAGCATGGAAATGTGAGAAAATGAGTTACACTAGTCGCATCCATCACATGGGCAACCATCTCAAGATGTGGCGGCAGCACAAGATGGTTCACACGTCCTGGACTACAGGGGAAAAGTACAAAGTGTGCGTAGTCTCTGGATATGTGGAGTGTATCCTTTTGAAGTAGTCCTAGACTTTGCTATAGCTCCACCCAATGTGCAGCACATGTATGTTGTATTGTTGCTCCAAGATATCTTTGAATACCATGATAAACCTTAATTGTTTTATCTCAATAATAAGCCAACAAATGAATCTGAAAAATATGCCTATATAGTCACATGGAAAAGACTACTAAATTGGTGAGTGATAGTGCGCTGGTGGCAACTCAAATTGTTCATGATATCGAGAATTATTCAACGAACATTATAAGATTGTACAACATGATAATGGCTCAAGAATTCTTGATATTAATGGTGTGCTATAAACCTCCAATATATAATGGCTCAAATGTAATTGAAACTATAAAAGAATATCAACAATGTCATCTAAGATTCTCCATGCCATGGGATGCCATTCCTTACGCGCATATGGAGTGATTGATGGGTAGTTAACATTGAACTATCACATAGTTGTTTCCCACAAACAAGTGTGCAAATGCCGCGTGATGGATGCACTACTCTAGACACGTACCTTCTACACTACTCATGGTCATCGTATTATTTATGCCCATGCGATTCATAATATCACACTTTCAATACTGGGAAAGTGGTTGATGCACAACCCACATCTCATATCTTACAGGACCACAAGGTCCACTACAAATTTATAGTGCTTGGATTAAGCTTACCTTTACTTTTTTCCCATGTAAATCCATATGTAAGGAGACAAACTTGGCACTATGCTCCAAATGGTGTCATAGGTGTCATGTGAGTAGCAACACTCCACATGCATACCATGGCTGATTGATTCTACACAACCCACACTGAACTACCAGCCTCTCCATGTTCCCTTAGCCTCCTTTGGACTGGTCCATAGCAACAAGAGAGGAGGATATTGCTACACTTTCAAACAATTGTTTCTACAAATGCACCCTATAAGTTCCATCTCAAGTTCCATCTCTTCTCTTGGTTTTCCTTGAAAAATTGTTCATGAAACACTGTTCTCCATCACATCCTAAATTAAAATAACGGGGAGCAGCATGGTGAGGAATTGACCAGTGATGCCCTAGCTCCATAGATAGCAATGAGAGCTACACTTGCTTTTCTAAAAGAAGAAGGAAGAGGGAAGAGTAGCACAGCCGGAGTATAAATCTTTCAATCATAGGAGCAGGGGCTATATATTTTTATACAATAGGCACTTCTTTCTGTCTCGTACGTTCTGCAATCACTGCTTTGCCTGTCACTGTCCTTAGCTGCCCAACTTTATCTTGAATTTCTGTGTATTTGTTTGCCATCAAAGAAAGTAAGATTTCGCAATCAAGTGCTGCAAGACTGCACCATTGTAAGCACGGTAATCATCATATAAATTATCTGAATCTTCTTTTTCTAATGGAAAAATATTGAGAAGCTCTAATAGACTAATACACATGGGCAATAAGGAAGCACATGGACTTGTGACGAAGTTCCAACTAGGACTTGAATCTGAGCAAAAGAGGGCATAACAGTTCTATTTAATATATATAATGGATTAATCACAGGCAGTTCGATTGAGAAAATTTCAAATAATGCTATTCATTCATTCCTAGTTTTACATGTACGCCATAGAATGAACATGGTCTCTTTTTCTTCCAAAGAAACCATAACCTTTGGGTCAGTTTTAGCTTGTTCTAATTAGTAATGCTATCCATGTGAATTTGATTTGTAATAACAGGGATGAAAACGGACGGGAAAACTCATTCCCCATTTATATTTCTAACTTTGTTCACCGAAAGCGGGTAAGAATCAGAATAGCAGGGTACGAAAATCGGAAAATGGGATCGGGATATCCAGGCACACAAAAATGAATAAATGGGGGCGGAAATTTGACCCAAATGGATGGACATGGTAAAAATCAGCTACTTAAGTCAGGACGGATTTATAGCATGGGCTCACTAGTAGTACTAAATAGCATGGGCATTAAAGTACCAAATGTGCAAATGACAGTACATCAAAGTGATCATTATTGAACATGCTGCAAAGTAATGAAAGTAGATTAAATAACAAATATGCATGGGCTATGGTTCACTAGTGATGAAAGTACATTAAACAACTAATACTTCCTCTATCCCAAAATAGAAGTCATTCTTGCTTATCGAGAAATCAATATTTTTTTAACTTTGAACAATTAAATACAAACAAATATAATATTTATAAATATAATTAATATCAATAGATAGATTACTGAATATATTTTTATAATAAATTTATTTGGTAATATAAGTATTGTACATATTTTCTATAAACCTAGTCAAAGGAGCATGGCTTGATAGACGGCGACACTTACACACAAAGCACAAGTGCCCAGAACGCCCAGCCCGAGAAGACAGCTAAGATTCACTCGACGTGTTGAATAAATTACGCGATGGCTAAGATTCACTCTACGCGTTAAATGAATTACGCCTGCTAATTAGCTCTCTTGCAACTTTCATCCTTATTTTTGTACAAAAGGATCGATTAAAATTAATAGTCTTTCTGTGCCTAAGCTTTTAAGCTGGTCTAGCCACCTTTAGATCCACTATGTGGGACTAAACTCCCATCACGAATTTGGCCTAAATGTGGCCCATGAACTAGGTTTCACATCCACCCACACTCAAAGGATTCGACATCCTTGTCGAGCCATTAAACTAGTTCACTCATATAGGACAAATGTCTAGGATCAACTCTCTTTATCATGTCCATATTCCTAGCTCTCGAACCCAAGTGCCATACACTTGCATAGCCATGCACAACTTGTCTGAGCTCCTAAGCCATACATCCTGAAATCACGAGGGTTGATCCTGAATACCATTTGTAATGCCCCGGCCCGGGAAGACGGCTAAGATTCACTCTACATGTTGAATGAACCACACTTGCTAATTAACTCTCTTGATTTTTAGTCCTCGCTTCGAGCAAAAGGATCAATTCGAAGTTAATAGCATCCTAGGCTTTTAAGCTGGTCTGGCCACCCTTAGATTCACAATGTGGGATTGAACTCCCATCGCGAATCTGACCCAAACATGGCACCCAAACATGGCCCATGGGCTAGGTTTCACATAAAATGCGGTCATTTTGCATGAAGCGATGAAAGCGCAAGAGAATTAATTAGCATGTGTAATTCATTCAATGTGCAGAGTGAATCTTAGCTGTCTTCCGGGGCTGGAGCGGTATACCTTCCATCTTAAAATACTAGTCAAATTTTATGTTTGACTAGATTCATGAAAAAATACTATCAGCATTTGTATCTACTAATATATTTATTATATGAAAATATATTGCACCATTAATCTAATGATACTTATATGTGACATAGATATTGGTAAATTTTTATATATACTTGATCAAACTAAAAAATGTCTTCTCGAAAGATTAAATGTGCGATTGTTTTAGTACATAGTGAGTACAAGTAGTGAACATGCCAATTAGTGAGCTGTCCCCTTGTCCCCACATGTCAGCTGGGTGGGGTCTCCAAACCACTAGATCCAGGCCTTTCCTACAAGGAAGAGAAATGGAAGAAGCAAGAAGGGAGAAGAAAGATTCGAATAAGAGAGAAAAGCCAAGATCATGCTTTGATACAGATGGCGAAGCTCATCTCTCTCCACTCTCATCAAAAGTGTCAGCTTAAGAAATTTCTCATTTCCCTTAAAAAACAAAATTTAACTTTAATCCTTGATTTGATCTTGCATGTGGGTGAAGGTGAAGATTGCTAGTGCCAAATCCATCTCAATTGTAAGCTCTACTCATTTCATGGCTTTTAATCTTGTGATCACCTTGAATCTCTCTCTCTCTCTCTCTCTAACCTATGCGTATGTTTGACGCAAACAAATAATCTCTCTTCTCCTCCCTCGTTTGGATGAGAAGACAAAGGCTATGAGCTTTAGCTAGTGACTCGAGGTCACCACCGCATCAAGTTAAGTTCATCGATCTCCTCCCCTAGATTTTACCCCCTTTTATCATGTATCTCAAATGTGTGAGCAAATCATAGCTCACACAACCCTAGCATGTTGCCTAAACACCTCTCGATGGTCACTAAGTCACATAAAGATATCACACACAAAACCTATGGACAACCCCTCAATAACACCATGAACACTTTCTAACATGGGTTCTGTATGCACTATAGTTAGCGGACCTAGGATTTCATCAAAACTAGGGACACATTTTAGCGGAAAAATCCAAAAGCTTGAAGTCCATATGACCATATATACATGAGTGTCACGTAGAAAAATAACTATTATAAAGGAAAGTTCACAAAAAGAGAGAAATTCTTCAACTAAATAACCAATAATACAATAAAATAGCTAAAAAATATCATGGAACATTAAATATAACTATTGGCTAGTGATGATTTGGTTCATTCACATCATCCACTTCCATGTCCTCAGTAATACCTCCTAATCTAAATAACATGCAAAGGTTAATAAGGAGCAAAACAATAATTAATATTATTTAATATTATGTATTTGTATCCTAAAATATGATGCTAAAGTTTTAATCCTCTTCATTTTGTAAAACTGTAATTTTAGAATGTAATTGAAATCAAAACTCTACAAATTGCAAAGGGTTGGAATTGGGAACATAGAATAAAAATTTACTCAATCCGTTCCAAATTATAAGACATTTTGGCATTTGTAAATACATGAATTTTATTGTGCAATTGGAATCGAGTGAGAAGTACCTTCCACAGTTCCACTTCCAATACCAATTCTAGATCCACCCCAAGGGGCTCCTCGCCGAGTTCAAGCGGAGGCACCGGGGTGGGGCGGGGTTGCATGCACAACGCCATAAGACAGCGACAGCAAAGCCGAGCAAGGCAGCCAACATCAACAGTTGGATAGAGGCCGGTGGGTAGGACCGCAAGATGATAAGTGCTGATGGCCTCCAGCGGGGCCGACCGACAGAGGGCATAGCACAGAATGGAGGGTGTTGAGGTGAGCTGGTGATGGCACAATGTGGGTGTGCGGAGACTGTGTGGTGCGAGCATGTGGCAAGAGAACCAGCGAAGCGGCATCTGGGGTCGGGCAAAAGCTTCTGTGGGTTGATCTCATCTGCGGGTTGATCTCATCTGTGTTTTGTTGTTAGGCTGATCCACCGATGGGCCAAAAGTAGGAGATCTGCTTCTATGCTACTTGGTCCATAACTAGGGCCAAGGTCCTAGTTGCCCCAGTGCTGGATCTTCCCTTGGTAGATCATCCGCCTATCCTATTAAACAAATCAATAGAACTGGACTGTTCTCAAGAGCATGGACTATAAACACTTAAGTGCTCTTTCACTGAGGATTGCGCAGACCATCTGACACACAACCTTGGATCACCCGTGGAGTTATACAAAACATAGGCACTGTCCGAGCAAGCACTTGTCCCGAACAAGAAAACCCCCCCTTTTTGAGAACATATCTATGGATAGTCTAGGTGTACACCAATACTGTGCAGTGCAAAGACCGAGTATTGTACTGTTACAATACTTTAACCTAGCTACTAGGACACCACAAATCTACCCTCAAATTATCAAGCAATCTCTCTATCGGGTATATGGGCCAGGGTTACCTGCACCGCTCGTATATTCGACTATGTTCTTCTATTGGTCCAAGAGCTATGGTAATGGAGTCCCAAGAAGGCCATGCAAATCTGTTAACATGGAGTCAAGGAGTGTTGAAGATACTTAGAGCCGTCGTATATGCACGATAGGATTAATCAATCTACTACACATTTTATGCAACAAAGTAGGAAATGAATCTATTAGTCAATGCAATCCATTGTAACCCTACCCACTAACCTATATAAAGGGGAGTAAGGGCCCTCAATCAGGATCCAGTCATTGCCATTCATCCCATCTACTTCTTTCTAGCACATAGCTAGGAGCAACCCTTGTAAGCGAGCATATGAATACAAAGGGACCCACCTTCAAACTAGACATAGGGCACCATGTGCTTAAACCAGTATAATCCTTATTTCTTTTGTGTTACCATCTAATTCATCTTACATGATAGGTATTGTTGGAGCTAAATTTTTCTAACAGTTGGCGCACCATGTAGGAACCATTTATGTATAGAGTCATTATGTTTCAAATGGGTATCATCTTCAACTTTGGCAGTGACACAGAGAAGATGTATTCGGGTGAAAAGACTCCTCTGGCAAGCTTGACTTCATTGCCGATTAGCTTAGAACCTGTGTTTGCAAGAACTGAGACACTCAATCAGGAGGATAGTCCCCTCCAGTCCATACGTACTGCTGGACTAGAGGAGGTTGTAGACATAGGGCCACTCACCCTCGCCTGTCATCTAGGTCACCATGCTCATGTTCTCACCAGAATAGGTTGTGAGTATGCGGTAGGCATCACTTTCCAGACTTGGAAGGATCAAGACCCTGCCCCCAAGGATGATTCAACATTGGTACCCAATCATGCTCCTACTGGTTTCCTGATCATGTCAAGGACCATGGCGGCAATCTACTCAACACAGCTTCCGCAAGCCATGGTGATACTCGTCGAACATCACACCGAGGTAACTAAGGATATGATTCAGATTAATCCAATTGGGTATGCCGACATGATGATTTTGACCATGTTTTGTTGGAGTCCTTATCCACAGTCTCAGCCAACTAGGCACCATCTAGGAGGAGCTGACAACTCTAGACTCATCAACCCTGTTGGGCATTTTCAGTTCCTCAATAAATGTGCCCAACTACTTGAGTATATCGAGAGTTGGAGGATAAGGAGGAGGACATCGTCTCACATATGTGCAGTGTTACATTGGCACTCTTGATCGTCACAATGGCTGCGAAAAAAAGGGTGGCGTACCCCAGACCAATCTCCTCGTAATTGCTTTGATTTCAACCATGAGGTCCCCTACAAGGCCAACTAAGAGGCCTGAGACTGCCTACTCAACCACAATGATGTATTGGAGTAAGAGAACAGACAGCTCAGGCAACAGTTCTAGCAACAGAACGTGGCGAGAGGATGCCACATCTATAGTGACATCTTACTAGCTGCACGACCATGCCTAGGGCCGAAGGAAAACCTAGTCAAGGCAATGCAGGAGGCAATGGATATGTTGCAGCCATGAACCGAATAAGGGCGTTAGTCACCCTGGAGGATCCAAGGCCATCTCAATAATTTCTAGAGCCCTTGGACAAGCAAGACACTAAGGGCCTGGCAATCTAATGTTTTAATATGGCATTTGAATATATAGTACTATTAATAAGAGTTAACTTGCAATATATATTTACTTATTTAGATCATAAATAAGATAGTACATCAAAGTCAACGAAGCTAAAAATAATAGTATAATAACTATTATGGTTGCCTCGAGTAAAACTATGGTGCTTTAGTGCTTTTGAAAAAAATCACCTTGGGGCATTTTTTGATGCAAAATCTTCAAGAACAATGGTGGGATTAATTTTATCCAAACTACCTTTTCAATGCTACAAATAGCCAAGCCATGCAATCTTTCTTATAGAAAACTAGAATCCTATCACGATCACGATAGCGTGGAATGACTTAAATTTAGAACAACTTACCTGCAGCCACGACAGTAGCTACACTGTGACAAATAGGGTCCAGACCCACAACATAGTCTGGATGGACCAACCAGACTCGGTTCAGACACAAAAAGGCCTCGGGAATCCCTCTAGTCTAGTCCACACTATGAGAACCAATGGTCCAGACTATCACTATTCACTGAGTCCGAATGTCCCTAAACCAACCCTAGGCAATTGGACCCACGAACCATGGTCCGTTTCCTCCCTTTTCTAGGTCCGAAGTAGTGTCCAGATCATCACCACCGAGGCTGAGAAGATCTCTGTGACTGCCACGTGGCCTTCAGACTTGAACTGATGGTCCGGACCACCCTGAAGACCTTAGACCTGAACCAACTGGTGTGTTATGACAATTTAGTCATGACAAATTTTTACCTCTTATTTTAAAAAAATCACTTTAGATTTGCTTTGCCGAGTACTAACATGTTTGGACGGTTTATTTATGACTAAATTGTAGTCCCGATGTCAAACATCTTCTTGCTGACCCCGCGTGACCAGCCCATATAAGCCCTGGCAGTCGCTCGATATATGAAAAGGAGTTACGGAGCAACCAAAGTATTGAGTTAATGATTGGGACTGACTATACATCTCATGGAAGATTTTGCTATTTGTTGTCTTCAAATCAATAGGTGCCATGTCACATGATACAAAACAACAACAAAAATTCAAAAGCAGCACATGTACGTTACATGAAACAGTTTCTGGAAGATTTTTATATATGTTATTATTTTCTAGAAGATTTTTAGGGTTGTTATCTTTGAGAAAACACAAGTGGGTGTCCTGCAAGATCTGGTTCATGCATGCACGACTGCACGGTGACGCACACGTTGATCCCCCGTCGCCGACATCGAGCCGAAGGCGAGAGGATTGGATGGTGACGGCAGACAAGCATAGCAAGATGATACATCGGAGGTAACCCAGTTTCAACCCCAACGACCTTCATCTCAAAAAAAACATCTGTATAAATTTGCATCTGCTTTTTCTAGGTAGATCAATCTATGGAAATATGCATATCCTTATCTGCAAGTATTCGAAAAGGCAATGTGGAGACTAGTAGCAGCAAAGAGAAATTTGATTTACCTCCTTTTTTCTGTTCTGTTCTTGCCTTATTCTTTTCTTGCAAATCAATCCACTGCTGCTTTAGACAACATACACCTAGAGTATACCATGCATGTTACGATGCCATATTCAGTAATTAGTGAAGCATATGTCTCTTGATTGGACTGGATAGCTGGTCAAACAATCCAACAAAAACTGATGCGTGATGCTGAAATAATTTCCAAGCTCGAGCTGCTAATTAGCAAAGAAGAAACCAAGCAGCTGGCCAACAGGAAAAGCACAATGACATGCTACTATGACCTGCTAGACTAATGAACATAGGAGCGACATAGGTATCACAGAGAAACCAAGTCTGAAATTTACACAAACTAAAAAAAATGAAGTTTTAGAATTGAAACCACTAAACAAAGAGAGTAGATATTTACAAACTAGTTGTAACAATCAGGAAGTGGTGAAGTAGCTTACGATGAAATAATAAGGGAAATGTAGGTGGACAACTCAAGTATACTTCACACATTAGGGATTCCAAAATACAAACATGTTTCATGAGTAATCAATAGAGCTCTCTCCTTTTTCGCAAAAAAATAAATTAATTAATAAAATACAAGATGTCAGAAGAGATCCTCGTCTAACAATTAGGAGAATCTGATTGCAAAGGAAAATAGCAATTAACATACAGTAATCATCAAATATAAAGAAACTGCTGCATGCCTGATGCCTCCATGTACATGAACTCAAACTTGAATTTATGCCTGAACTTCAGCTTGGGCTGGCCATTTAGTGAAAAAGTTAGCAGGGAGTACATGGGCATTGAGCAGGAATTCTTAAGTTAGTACAGGTAATGAACAAACCACCAATCTAAATCAACAAATGGAATGGCCATGAACTACTAATTGACAGACCCAAGCAGCAGCATCCTAGACAGTCCAGTTTGGTGCAGTTGGTACACAAAGCATGTTCCCTCAAAAATTTCAAATTCAAATACAAATAGGAGACTCCCATGCCTGAACCATGCCACACATGCCCTGCGACGCAAGGCGAGAGCAAAAAAAAAAAAAGTGCAGAGACAAGTCTGAAATTCACACAAACTAAAAAAAAAGTTTTTAGAACTCAAAGCACTAAACATACGTACTTAATCTGAAACTGAATGTACTGAAGCTGAAAGAACTTTAGTACTGAAAATCTCACAGAACTAAAGTCTCATCATAATAAAAACTGAAATGATAACTGAACCAAAAAAATATATGAATTCAATTTTTCTATTGCAGCAACATATACATAACTAATAGAACAAAAAAAAACCTGCCATCTTTGTTCTACTGTTGTCCACTATAAATCAAACACTATGAACTAATCAGCAGGCTATACCTGACAGCTGTTGAAAACTCAATAACTGAAAAACTAAAAACACACATAGTTGCTAACTTGCTATGAAATAATTCAGATTAAAGCCTAAGTTGAGCAAATCAAAGGTGAACATGTTACTTGATTTTGGGCTTATCACACTTTCAGTCATGCTGGCGTTTCAGACTACAAAGGCAAATCAGGAGCACATTGCTGCTAATGGATCAAACACAAACAAGCGAGTATGTTTCCTGAATGGTTTGGAGCCATCTGTTTACACAGATGATGACTGTTGACGTACACGTGAAACTGAACTGAACAATCAGCAGGACAGAACGCCTGAAAACTGAGCCCAACACTCAAAATCGGCCACTGAAACCACATTGAAAAAACACCACTAGATCTGAAACTGAACTGCTAGTTTCTAAATTGAAACAGACACCATCTCTAGTATCTTGTAAAGTTCAGTAACTTAAATGTTCTCAGCAGAAAAATGGCAGAAAAATGAAACACAAAACCTCAAACTCTAACTAAACCCAGTGTGCCGGCCGGCTCAGAGATTCTTTTTGACGCACATTCCACACACAATCACGATGTCCGTCGACACTAAACAACATCTCGAAGACCTCGCCTACAACAATGAACCACATCACACATGAGAAATCCCCATTTCACCTCAACTAACACAAAGCCCATAAGTAAATCGATTCCACCTGGAAATAAATCGACAAAAACAGCAGCAGCAGCTTCTGCCAGACTTCGTGGAGACGTGTAACTGCGTCAGAGGGGAGGGGCTCTCCAAATATTCCTAGAGTCGGAGTCCACTTCACGGTGGGGGCTGCTCAAGGAGCAGTTTGGGGAAGACAGTTGCGACGGCGATGATGATGGACGAGGTCACAGGACGGCCAACTGCACAGCAAGAGGGCAAGCGGAGCAGGGAGGATGTCACACACCGGCAGGATGACCGAGCGTTGGCGTACTACAGCTGAGAGGCGTCTTCCATACTAAGTAGCGTCTATGCGTTTTATATTTCCATTTGTGTAACTGCCCAGTGGGCCTGGCTTGTCAGGAGCTGTAAGCGCACATAAGTGCCGAACCTATACGCGAGATGTTCAGACAATTCCTTACTATTCAGTAAACGGCAACCAGGAAGAGGTTCCCCTCTCCTCGTCGTCTTCCAGATCTGTACGACTGTGTGCTCACGTCCCGGCGATCCCCTCGTCAGCGGCCAGGAGTGTTACAGTGGTATCAGAGACGGTCCTTCCTCGGCACGCTTCCTACCGAATTCCGTATCTAGAGCCTTGGCTTGTAATCCCCGGCGGCTGGTTGATTTCGTGCTCGCCATCGGCGCACCACGAGATCCCATAGGTCCGTGCTGTGGTTAACCTGGTTCGACGCGGAGCGGATCGGAGCAAGCTACTACCCCACCTACCACCCACTACCTCCACCACCCACAGATCCAAATCAACGACCCGGCGGCGCAGAGCCACCATCTCCGGCGGTGCGACGGTCGACGGCTACAACTGGGGGACAACGACAATTTTCGGTTCAGCGGCATGAACCTTTGTGAGCTTACTCCAATCTGCTCCTTTATTCCTCTTTTGCACACTAGGGCACGTAACGAGGGTTGCGGGGCACCTGTTCCCATGTAAAATTCCGTAGTTCATCATGTTCTAGTCGGTGCGATGGCGACGGCGGGGGAGTGTCTGTGGATTTGGGTTGCAGGGCAGGTGTTCCTGTGTAAAATTCCTCGATCCCGCCTCACTCCCAGGTGTTGAGTTCTCAATCAGTATGTTTTTGGGGAGGCTTCGTCCAAACCAGTTATTGATTGCAAGTATTGCTGCATTCTTTTCCATCAGTCATCATGGCTCCTCCTAAGGCTGTAAATCCTCCCAAGCCATTAGCGCAAACCAAGATTCTGTTGGACACGATGTCTAGAAGTGCAGATGAGGAACTGTCTCGTTGGGATCAGGTGATGAAGAATCTGGATTTGCTCTTTTCTCGAGTCAATGATGTGGTGGTCAGTCAGCAGTCTATCAAGGCTCAGATGGATCTCAAAGCAGTGCAAAGAAGGATAAGTACTCAATTTGAACAAAGAATCGATAGCTCAACAACAGGCAATAGCTCAGTTGACATTACAGAGATTTGAGAAGGAAAATCCTTATCAGAGTGATGGGTCAGCATCCATTGTTTTTGATGATGAAAACCCTTTTGCCAAACCCCATGGCAAGAGTAATCGAAAACCTAATCCTCCAAAAACCAAGAAACATTCACCACCACATCCCAAAACAGATATACTACCCAAAACCTCACTACCTAAAATGCATTTTCCAAACTTTGATGGCACACAGCCAAGGATATGGAAGGATAAGTGTGAAAATTACTTTGAGATTTACAGTATCTCACAGGGCATGTGGATTACAGCAGCTATTATGCATTTTGAAGGTAATGAAGCAAAGTGGTACCAAGGCTACAAGCAAACTAACACTCTCACCAGTTGGGCAACCTTTTGTGAAGTTTTGAAAGAGCAATTTGGGGCTGATGATTTCAGACAAGCAATGGCGGACATGTTGACACTGAAATAGACATGTACTGTGGAAGAGTACACTACAAGTTTCTTGGCTCTCAAATTTGACATCAACATGCATCACTGTCATTATGATGACTTCTTCTTTACACCACACTACATTAATGGCCTCAAGGAAGAAATCAGAGGACCAGTGGAAACCCAGCTACCAACCACAGTCAACAAAGCATCTTTGATTGCTAAGATCCAAGAGGGGGTAGTGGAAAGAAACAAAACCAAGTACCAGAAAAATACTTACCAGCCCCGCAGCAACAACACCACAAAACAAGATCACAAACAACCTGTCTTAGGAGGACTTCTATGGAGGGATCGCCAACTCAGAGATTACAGGAAAGAAAATGGTCTCTGCTATGGATGTGGTGAGAAGTATGAGCCTGGTCATAGAGAGGTCTGTTCCAAGAGATCCAAGCCTCACAATAATGCTATAGTTGTCAATGATCTGGATAGGGAACTCTCTGATGATGTGCTGAATCAGTTAGCAAGTGAAGATATTCTACAAGAGGAATTCTGTCAACTATCCCTCAATGCCCTGTCAAGTTCAGATCATACCAACTGCATCAAGTTGAAGGCTAGAGTGAAAGACAAAGTCATGTTGATACTATTGGACAGTGGCAGTTCACATAGTTTTATCAGTACACAATTTGTACAGTCAGCCAACCTTCACACATCAGCAACAACTCCTAGAAGGGTGAAATTAGCAAATGGCCAATTCATCACCACTGATCAGAAAATATCAAACTTGCAATGGTATTGTCAAGGCCACACCCTTACTTCTGACATGGTAGTGCTTGACATGAATCTCTATGATGCTATTCTAGGGTTTGACTGGCTACAGATGCATAGTCCCATGCAATGTGATTGGAAGCAGAAGACATTTCAATTTCCAGAAAAAGGCAGGATAGTCAAGCTGCAGGGTTTACAACCTCCACCTTTGGAACTCATAGCTATTACTGCAACCAAGGTTTACAATGCTACCAAGGGCAATGACATTTGGGCATTTGTCTTGATGGATTACATCTCAGATAATACCACACCATCCACCAAGAATCCAACTCCACACCCACCAGCCATCCAAACTATATTAGACACATATCAAGATGTCTTTTCTGACCCACAAACCCTCCCACCTCAAAGAACTTATGATCATGCTATACCCCTTCTCCCTGGTTCTATTTCAGTCAATGCAAGGCCATACCACTATTCACCTCAACACAAGTCAGAAACAGAAAAACAAGTCCAACAACTATTATAGGCTAGTCTCATAGCACACAGCCATAGCCCCTTTGCTTCTCCTGTTCTTCTAGTCAAAAAAAAGATGGCACCTGGCATTTTTGCGTTGACTACAGAAGGTTGAATGACCTCACTATCAAAAAGAGATTCCCCATGCCAGTGATTGAAGAAATTTTGGATGAACTGTCAGGAGCAAAGTTCTTCACAAAACTGGATATGAGGTCAGGCTATCATCAAGTTAGAATGTTACCATCTGATGAACACAAGACAACTTTTAAAACCCATCATGGACACTATCAGTTTAAGGTAATGCCTTTTGGGCTTACCAATGCTTCAGCTACATTTCAATGTGTCATGAACCATGTCTTGCAACCATACCTCAGAACTTTTGTACTGGTGTTTCTAGATGACATACTTATCTATAGTCCCACTTTGGAACTGCATGTGGATCATCTCACTAAAGTTTTGTCAACCTTGAGACAACACAAGTTGTATTTGAAAGCTTCCAAATGTACATTTGCTCAAGACAGTCTGGAATACCTAGGCCATATTATCTTTTTCCAAGGAGTATCAACTTACCAAGCCAAGATATCTGCTATGCTGCACTGGCCAATTCCAACCACCATAACTGAACTCAGAGCTTTCCTTGGCCTCACAAGATATTACAGAAAATTTGTGAAACAATATGGCATATTGACCAAACCTCTAACAAATTTGCTCAGACATAAGCAATTCAGTTGGTCTCCATAGGCCCAGCAAGCCTTTGATAATGTCAAGTTAGCAATGACTAGAGCTCCTGTATTGAAACTTCCAAACTTTCAAGATCAGTTTATAGTGGAAACTGATGCCTGTCAAGATGGAATAGAAGCTGTCTTGATGCAATAAGTTCAACCAGTGGCATACCTGAGTAAAGCATTGGGTGACAAGCACAAAGCTTTACCTATCTATGAAAAAGAATTCTTGGCCCTCATCATGGCAATTGAGAAGTGGAGACATTATTTACAGAGGCAAAAATTTGTCATACTAATAGATCACAAGTCTCTTTCTTATCTGAATGAACAAAACCTTCACTCTGAGATGCAGAGAAAGGCTATGACAAGGTTAATGGGACTTCAGTTTAAAATCATTTAAAAGAAAGGGAAGGAAAACTTGGCTGCAGATGCCTTATCCAGAATTAGACACACGATGGTTCTGCAATCAGTATCTTCAGTACAGCCAGCCTGGCTACAAGAGGTCTTGAATTCTTATGCCATAGATCCACAAGCTCAGCACTTGTTTTAGCAGTTGGCTATCACCAGTCCTAACATAGCGGTTTCTGATCTGGACAATGGATTGATCAGACACCATGACAAGATCTGGATTGGACAAAATTCAGCCCTTCAGACTAAACTCATTGCTGCTTGCCACTCTAGTGCTATTGGAGGACATTCAGGCATGACTCCAACTTATTATAGACTGAAGAAGCACTTTTCTTGGAAAGGGATGAAACAAGATGTTGACAGCTATGTGAAGCAATGTACCATCTGGCAACAAGCTAAGCACACTCACCATCACCCATTGGGCTTGCTACAGCCTTTACCAATCCCTGAAGGGGTCTAGAGGGATCTATCCATGGATTTCATTGAGGGTCTACCAAAATATGAAGGGTACAGTGTTATCCTCGTGGTAGTGGATAGATTAACTAAATATGCACATTTCATAGCTCTCAAACATCCTTACACAGCCAGCACTGTTGCTCAGCAGTTCATGGATAATATTGTCAAACTACATGGGCTTCCCCAATCAATTGTCACTGATCGAGACACCATTTTTCTCAGCCACTTCTGGAAATAGCTTTTCCAACTGTATAAAGTGAACTTGCACCTCAGTACTGCTTATCACCCCTAGTCTGATGGCCAGACAGAGAGGGTCAATCAATGTCTCGAGATGTTTTTGCGCTGCTCAGTTCATGACTCACCCAAAACCTAGAAATCCTGGCTTTCCTTAGCTGAACTCTGGTACAACTCCTCTTATCACTCTGCAATAGCATGTTCACCATTCAAAGCTCTATATGGATGTGAGGCCAACATCGGGGCAGTCCCAACTATAACTGAGAACACAGCTACATCTGTTGCCGAAGTGATTGCAGACAGAGAGAGCCATCTTCAATCACTGAAGAATCATTTGGCAAGAGCGCAGAACAGAATGAAAGTACTGGCTGATAAGAAACGCACTGATATTCAGTTTACAGTTGGCGACCAAGTGCTGCTCAAACTTCAGCCATACACACAGTCCTCCCTGATCAATCGTCCATACCTAAAGCTTGCATACAAGTTCTTCGGTTCCTACAAGGTGGTGGAACGCATTGGCTCTGTTGCTTACAGGTTGGACTTGCCTGACTCAGCGCAGATACACAATGTCTTTCATGTTTCCCAGCTGAAGCAGTTCCATCCCGACTTCACCCCGGTGTATGACACATTGCCCAACACCACCGATCTGGAAGCCTCAGCAGCAACACCGCAAGCTATTCTGGACTGATGCCTCGTCAAGAAAGGTAACACAGCCGTTCCCCAGGTCCGTGTCAGCTAGACTAGACTCCCAGCCTCCTCCACAACATGGGAAGATTACCACGTTCTACGTCAAAGATTTCCAGACGCTGCAGCTTGGGGACAAGCTGGTTCTCAGGCGGGGGGAGATGTCACACACCGGCAGGATGACTGAGCGTTGGCGTACTACAGCTGAGAGGCGTCTTCCATACTAAGTAGCGTCTATGCGTTTTATATTTTCATTTGTGTAACTGCCCAGTGGGCCTGGGTTGTCAGGAGCTGTAAGCGCACATAAGTGCCGAACCTGTACGCGAGATGTTCAGACAATTCCTTACTATTCAGTAAACGGCAACCAGGAAGAGGTTCCCCTCTCCTCCTCATCTTCCCGATCTGTACGACTGTGTGCTCACGTCCCGGCGATCCCCTCGTTGACGGCCAGGGGTGTTACAGAAGACTGGACAGTTACGAGAGCTGGCTGCACGCAGAGGAGAGTGCGGAGCCACAGAGGACACGACCGCCGCCGACAACGTCACAGCCGGCATGGCATGGCCACAGCCGCCGTCGACAGACCACGAAACAAAAATCAAAAGGAAACTGCTATTTAATTCAGCACGAATCTTAACAAAAAGAATCTGGACCATATAAAAGTGGAAGAAAACACAAACAAAAATCTGCTGGCCGTAATGGGTCGACCAAATTGTTTCCTGGCTGATGATGGACCGACCTCTGGAATGAGTGATCCTGGATTGTATTGGGCCTCAACAAAACAAAAAGGGAAAAACGTATACCATGATATTGGGCCGGCCTGCGTAGAGATGTCAAAAGCATAGGAATCGGCTCCATGGGCATGTCCCATGGTTAATCTCTGTCGGGCGCGGATCAACTTTTCGGTTTCACGGGATCGGCACGGTTCCACAGGCCCAACAAAAAGACTAAAAGAGAGCAGCATGTAGGAAGTGGCACAAGGCGAAACACACCTTAAGCAAAGCAGCAGACAAGTAGTACGGCATTCGGGTGGGAACAAAAGGCTGGAAAAAGAAAACAGTAGGAGTACACTACACTGGAAGGGAACTCCCTAATTGCTGGTGCGTTAAGGTTGGATCCTCTGCAGTGGCCACTTTTTAGTTTTACTGCGGCAGTTACAAATAGAGGTATATGTATTTTAACGTGGACTGGCATATAACTCCTACGACATTGTTTGTATCCAGTCTGGAACTCTTCTGTCTGGATCGTGGATTCAGCTCGATTCATTCACACTTTGCCGACAGCAAGGCACGATCGTCGATCGAGCTCCATTACTCGCCTGTCCGTGCCGACAACAGCACCGGCAGCAGCAACATCCTCCCACCCCTTCTCAGCCATGGCATGCTAACATGCTAAGCAAATGCAACGAAACAGTTCGCTTTCATTTTCGTGGCCATACCACCAAAAAAACGCCACGCCACGCTGCCCCAGCATAACACGCGAGTGCCAGCACCAGCATTACTGCCATGCCGGAGAGTGTCCGTGTCCCTGATCTGGAAGGGCCATGGCAACTGAATGCCGAGCAATGCACGAGATGCTTTCCGCTCCGGTAAACTTGGCTTGGCGTGGGCAGGCCTCCTGATGCTCAGCTGCTGCTGCTCGACATCTGCATCTTCTTCGGGAGGTGCCCAACGTGCAGCATTCAATTCTGGCAGATCCATCGTCCCTGACCTCGATCCCTCCTACCGTACAAAAGTACCCCTAATTCCTCTATATACTTGTACTGCTCGTTCATATTCTCAGACAGAGGATCCCATCCCTCTGCATTCGCCGTACTCACAGAAAAAAAACATGATTTGGAACAGTCAAGGCAGGTGCAAGTTTCTGACATGAGATCTCACAATGTGCAACAGACAAACTCTCAGCACACTGTGTTGCATTGCATTGCTAGTCGGCAAACATTCAGCCCTCAGTGCAAGCACCACTTACTCACATGGGGGGATCAAGATCAATGTGCTGGTGATGGTGTCCTGACCTTTCAGCCAAACTCTCAGCACATCAGATGCAAACACTTCATTCACGCTCAACACATAGTAGTAGTAGGCTTATGGACACACAGCAAACTGATCAGATACACACATTTCAAAAGCAGCACATGCTGTACTTCCTTCCAGGTCAAAATATTCAGCTAGCCTGTAATGTTTTCGCTTTTCCACTGAAGAAGAAGAATAAGAACATGGCTATTCTTCCATGTCTTCTACATGGCAAATCCATCCCAGTCCAGGCATCACATCACATTGTAGTTCTACCACTACTAAACAATCTGACATGTTTGTTCTCCACAACCCAGGTGACTATGGATCACACGCACGCACTCACTCAGCACACAGTATGCACCCTTGACCTCAACATACACTTTGCTGTGGGCGGGGGGCAGGCAACAACAACATACCACACTCAGATCAGTGACTAATAGAGAGACCGAGCGAACGGACGAAATCAATCAGCAACGCTTCACGCCTGCTCCAGGTGTAGCTTTCCATGTCAAGAGCAGGGGGAGGTTGAGCAAATGGTGAATCAAGAAGGACCTTCATATATAACCCTTTGTCAAAAGCGACCAAAAAAGAGAAGCGGAAAAACTGTAACCATGGTGTTGGTGTTGAGGTAGCTTAGTTTTTCTGTTGTCTTGTTTCTTTTCTGTTGTTGGAGAGGTGGCGTGGGGGTGGGTCTGTTCCCTTCTGCCCCTGCGCTAGCAGGCCGCGCCCTTGCGGCATGACAGGGCACCGGCATCCGAGGTGATGCTGCCAACCATAGATGATGACTTGGCGCCAAGGCTGGAGGCACGCGAGTAGCTGGCTGAGGCGCCTGCGCCGGACGGGGTGAAGTAGGCGCCGTTCAGCAGCAGGTCACCTTCTGACCTCCAGTTCCAGCTCTTCCAGACAGTCTGAGCAGTCTCGACTCTCTTGGTCACCTGCAGTTCAGTTACATTGGAAATTATTTTAGCTACTATATAAAAATTGACTGCTCAAGGCAAAGAATTAATAAAGACGTCATATCTACAGTACCTCCTTGGCAAATGGGTTTGTCGGAGCAAGGTAGCGGTTGCCCTGGCTGTTGATGGTTGGCTCAGCGCTCCCACCAATGGCGTACATTTCCCAGTGCGTGTAGTCGTTATTGACTACATGGAAGTAGCCATGCCGGCACCTGAAACAGAAACCATTGAGATTGTGGCAAGGGGAAGCAAAATAAAATGTGTAACAAGAAGTGAATACAGATCATTGTGCATAGTGATGCTGCTGGATAGGAACAAACAGACAAGGTTCAGTATGCTGGTGTTCAGTTCATGAATTCACCTTGGCATTCTCTGAATGAGACCTTCACCAAAATGGTTGAAGGCAATTGTCACCTGCATTGCCTTGTCCTTCACATAGGAGTCACTGTGTCCCAGAAGCATCACCTGCATCAATTTCAGTTTCACAATTAGATGAGAAATCCAACCAGGCTGTTTCCAGAGAACACTCACGTGACCGTCAGATACTACAGCACCATCCTGAGCATAAGCAACCGACAAGTTCTGATTGGATTTGAGAGAATAATTCGCATGAAGGAATTAATTCTAAACTACACTTGTACTGGTAGAAAACAAACAAATTCTCAGGCATATATATGCCAAACCATGTAGAATCCTCCAAGTTTCCGATGCCTTGTTGAATGAAGAAAACAAAAGGACCATCACGCACGGGCACTTAATTATTATTACAGGGTGAGGACAAACAAAAAGATAGGATCTAGTAGGAGGATGTACTACCTCGTTGTGGTGGGTGAAGTAGTTGTTGGACAGAGTGATGGCCGTGGATCCCATGATGGCATCGATCAGGCCGTCCGCGCAGTTGGAGAGTGAGCAGTGGTCCACCCAGACGTGGCTGGAGCCAAAGATTGACACAGCATCTCCATCGGCCATGGTACGCCACCCATAGTGGCTGGGCGAGCTGCGCACCATGGCATTCCCAGTGGGCTTGCAGTCGTGGATGTGGAGCCCGTGGATGATGACGTTGGTGATGTACTGGATGGTGATGCAGGCACCATTGGCGATGTGCACGTTGGCGCCGCGTCCGTCGATGGTCTTGAAGCTGTTCATGATGAGCTCCTGCTTGAGCGTGATGACCATGTCGCGCTTGAAGATGATCCAGAGTGGCTCTTCCTGGATGACGGCGTAGCGGAGGGTGCCCTTGCGCGGGTTGACAGGGTCATCATCGCTCGGGTCAGTGACCACGTAGATCTTGCCATCACGACCACCAATGGCGTTGCGGCCAAAGCCGATGCCACAGTCAGCGAGGCGCTGGCGATTGTTGTGCCAATCCGAGTCGCAGCGCCAGCAGTCATCGATGGGATTGCCTGTCCCACACGACAGGTACCCGAGACTGCGCCGAGCCGTGCTGTTCCTGATGGACCTGCAGAGCAGCCATTCATCCATTTATTCCAGTTCAAGCAGCATTGTCAACAACTCGATTTTTAGAAACTACTAACACTAACTACACAGAAGAAGGAGCAATGACAAATTGAGGTAGCATTCAGTAATTCAGGTACTCAGTAATTTGATGCCAAATGCAGTAACAATTAGATATAAAGAACATTTCTTACTGACTCTTGCATCTCATGCATAGGCCGCGGTAATTCTACATGTAGCAATATTCATCGAGGAATTCAGTTACAGTAATTAGAAGGTCAATGCAGCCAGGAAACTTGTAGGGGATTTTTTACACTAGATGTACAAAGTGACAGAACAGAAGGAATACTATTTCTCTAGGGACCAATTCACTGCTCATACCCATTCGTTGCATCTAACATGTCGGTCAATAATGCCTTGTTGGCACCAAACTCAACAAGGAGACTTCTTTTTTCTGTCGGTGCAGCATTGTATTCCAGATCCGCTACTACAGATTTCTAGTCGAGACACTACCGTCCACACTCAACTGTGAATCAGTTGCCGTTACCAGCTCTACCACAAGATCTTTGCATAGAAACTTGGTGGGTGGTGGGGAGAGAGATGGACACCATGAATGCGCGTCGCAAATGCAGGGGCGGCCAGGCAGGGCTCCCCACACATGGGGCGTGGGGAGAACGTGGTGTGTCACTGCTGCAGTGCTGCTGCTGCATGCCAGTGTGCCACCACCCGCTGCACCAGTTGGCTGTAGTAGAGCCTCAGCTCGCGCGTTGTGTGCGGTGGGAGTTGCAGCGGCAGCGCGGTGCTGGTGAAGCGGTGAGCACGGGAAGGGAGGGAGGTGTCCCCGGTCGCCGTGGACACGTCGTAAAAGGCTAAGGAATTAATGGCGATCGATGCCCATCCACGGCGCCACGGCGGTGCGGCGCGGCAAGGTCGCGTCGCCATAAAAGCGCGCAGGTGCGGGCCTGTGTGACTGAGAGACAGTTGGTGGGGGCGGGGGGGTGTGGGTGGGTGGGTTGGGTGGGGGGTTGTGCATGGCAGGTGGGCCCGCGCTTTCATGCTCCCACGTGGCAGAGTAAAGTACGCCGCTGCTGGTACTAGCTGAACCAGATCTGCTACGGTCAGGGAACACTATTCTTGTTCGTATCGGTATCGTATCTCCTCTCCTTTCCATTTTTTTCCTTTTCTACTGTGAGACTGCAGGTGGGTCCGGCTTGTCAGGCAGTGGATAGAAAGGCTACTGGTAGTTGTAGCCGAAAAGCAAAGAACTTCCTATGCAGGTGCTAAAACAGCTCGCAAGTCATGCTTTATAGATCTACTATTTGCATCAGCAACAGTGCTTTCAGTGCGTTGGCGTGATTGATTTGAAGCGGAGCGAAGGGTGGAGGCAAGGCAGGAGAGAGCGACTTACACGTGCACGTCGTTGGCCACGGCTTCCGGATCCTCCACCGCTCCGGCGACAGCCCTCGCTAGCCCGTCGGTGTCACCGTCGTCGGCCCTGCTGCCCCTGCAAGAGCCATAGAGCAGAATTCCAGGTGAGTCCGTGAGTGATGTCTGACACCGGCGCAACCGAGAAACACAGCACATGCAGATGATGGCAACAGCAAACACAGCGCTTTCAACAAATCAGTATGTTTATAGCCAATTTCAATCAAAAAAGACCAATTTCGTACGGCATTGCTGTCACCAAACAAGGAAAAGAGAAAAGTTCCATGTTATACTCGGGGTTAAAACAATGGTACCTACTACTCCAGCAGACCGGCACTATCAATTCACCGCAATGATGATGATGGGGGTTGCAAATTTTAGCAGTAGGAACAAACAGAACAGGAGTGGGTGAAGCGGAAAAGCAAGCGAGGGGCGAGGTGAATGGAATCCGTGCGCCGTTTTTCATCATCATAGTTCGTGTGCCGCGAGCAGCGGAGTAGTAGACGCATGCACGCCGTGCCGCCGCTCGATGCGTGCTCTGGTCGGTCGCGGCCCAAAAGGTAAAACGGGAGTAAACAACCAGCTACACTGCACAAACACAAAACATAGCTTTGCGCACGCGAGACCGTACCCAAGGGAAGGCTGCAGCAGTGCAGCTTATCCAATCGAATTTTCTTTTGCAGACTTTTTTTTTCTTTCTCTCGTTGGTATGCCAAAAAGTGCAAAACCAAATGATGAGTGCCTCTCCACTGGTCCTCCTGCTGGGTGCATTTGCCGGGGACGCCAAGGGACACGCCGTGATCTCGCTTGCGGCTTCCTCGGCCAGCTTTTTCCGCGGCTTCTTGTCCGCCCGCCCGCCGTCCTCCCAAATCTTTACCCCGCTTTACCGTGGCCGGCGCAGGACTGCAGTGGCACGTCCGGGTTTGGACGTTTGGTTGCAGCAAACTACGAGACTACCCCTCTCTCTCTCTCTAACTATCTCTCTACCTGACACCGTAACGAACTCACCAACCGAAAGCATAGAGAGAGCATCCCTCTGCTGTTACTGCTTTTTGCACACGGCTCCAATCCGAAATTTGAAACCCAAACAAATCCCAATCCCCAAATTGGTTACCGCGCTGCACCAACGTCCCTCTCAAAACCCCCCAGAA
Organism: Chrysopogon serrulatus; assembly: GCA_015844335.1. Classification (NCBI taxonomy): domain Eukaryota; kingdom Viridiplantae; phylum Streptophyta; class Magnoliopsida; order Poales; family Poaceae; genus Chrysopogon; species Chrysopogon serrulatus. The sequence continues at coordinate 66,464 of JADLZL010008225.1, read as the reverse complement.
CCAAAATTTGGGATCGAAAACTTTTTGAAGCAACTTATTCGCGGAACGGAGCAGTGACGCAGCAGCTGCTGCTGCCCCCGGGATCTAGATGGGGACCGAACGTAATAAATCAATCAAAAGGGGAGAATTGGACGGCCCAGATCGCGAGAGCATGGACCGACGCACCACCGGATTCGTCCCACCTGGCAAACCCCAGGCGGAGGCGGCGCAGGAGAGAAAAGCAGAGCATGGATTTGGTGGAGCGCGCTCACCTCGTCGCCGCCGCCGCGGATGCCGGCCAGGAGGAGTCCCGCAGCCACCGCCTCGCGCCGCCCGCCACCACGGCCGCCGCGGCCGTGCTCCGGAGCCTGCGACGCACAGAGGCGTGTGGTGAGCCGGTTAGTAGTCGTGCTTAGTTGAGCAGCAGGTGGGCGGCGCACGACGCCGCGCGGCACCACGTCGTGGAGCAGGCGAAAAACTGAAAACAATTCGAAAACGGAGACCCGCTGCGAGTCGGAGGAAATCAAATGGCTCCAGCGCAAGCGCCGGTCGGCCTCCATAGCAAAGCGAAGCGCCCCCAACCCGCCAACATTAGCGGAATTCCCAAGGGAAGTTGAACGAAACAGAGGCGAATTCTCCCCAGGAACAGGGGCAAACCGAAAACCCCAGCAGAGCCGACGGGCGCAGCGCAACCCGCATTACACGGCGGCGGGGGGCGCACTCACCGGAGGCCGTCGAGGACGCTGACCCGCCCGCCAGGGAGCGCCGCGGTGCCGGCGACCACGACGAGGACGAGGAGCGCCACCGCCGCCGCCGCGGCGGCGAGCCCCGCCCTGCTCCCGGTCCTCGCCGCGGAAGAGCCCGCCTCTGCCATTTACCACCGCTCCTAGAGCACCGCGCACCGTCTCAAACTGCGTGCGTGCGTGCGCGGAGAGGGAGAGGGAGGAAGAGAGGAGGAGTACGGGGATGGAGGCGGAGGAGGAGGAGGAGGAGGAGGCGCGGAGGAAGGGCTTTGAGCGCCGCGCCGATTTATACTAGTGCCGCCGCTCCGGCCTCGAGCCCCCGACCAGTCGTACCCGCATTGCCCCTCCAGATTAACGGATTCGCAGACGGGTCCCTCGTACCGCGAGCGGAAGGACCTGGACGCAAATACGGAAACCTTTAGGGACGGCTACTGCACGGGTTCCGTGGCTTCCAAAATCTGCAGTCGCGCCATCTAATTGCGGGGGGTTAAGGATAGGATTAGGAAGATGATGACCTCCTCCAGCCTCCTGCTGCTGCTGCTGCTGCTGCTGCTGGTGGTGGTAACGAAAAGAAAGATGGATGGATCAGCTGTGGTGTGTGTACGTGCATTACAGTCCAGCAAAGTCAGACTGTGTACTGAGGCTTCCACCAAACTGGCGTCATCAATAATGCAGTGTCTCCACCGTTTTTCTCTATGATTTTGATCTCTGTAATAATAATATAATATAAAATAAAATAAAATGAGATGCGGTGTGTGTGTTCAGTCACATTAGTGTCAGTGACGCTGGCTACTGTCAGCACGATAACCATTCGGCCTCGTGCGAACAACTAAGTACTCATGGTGCTCTTTAGGATCCAATTATTTTAGATAAATATTATGTGCATGTTTTTCTTCTTTTCGGTCTATGGTGTTGGATTGGAGGGTTTTTCATTTTTGAGGTTAACTCCTTGTGAATCAAGAAGAGTTACATCTTGCCAAATTATAGGATGTATGTATGTATTGTATGACATCTACAAATCCTGCTAAAATGATTGCTTGGATGTGTAGGAACAAATTTGGTGGTGAGCAAAGTTTCCATGGAAATACCTTCCATACGTATTTCTTTTGTATGTAACATTCACAATGAAGCGGTTTTTTTCCCCTCTAAAGTGCCATGCAGAAATGACATACTCTGTTCATATCAATATGGTTGAAAAATAGGGCCTCACCTCTTACTACATATATATGTTTCTAAAGAAAAATACAAATTGAGTGATTCAATGTGCAAATAGCATACTGTCTCTTTTTCTCTACCTTTTTTCTTTATATAATCAGTGCACGCGATCAAGTGTGTCGTGGCAATGGGAATTACCATGTAGAATTTTTCTTCATAGAAACAACAATATTGACGATTGTTTCTTCATTGTTCAGATGCGTCATAACTCTGCAAAAGATACTTTTAACATATTTGTTTTTTAAAAGAAATTTTGCAAGTCAAGATTGGCGTGCAAAAATATCATACTATATCTGATAGGGTTTGGTTTTCATCTCTTGAAGGAATATAAGTGGGGTGGTTTGATGATTAATAGCATAATATCCTTTTCTGCTCCTCTCTCTTATTGTCAAATTATTTGCATTCGACGAATGATACATGGTTATTAAATGCATTGAAGGGGAAATATTACCAATATAGCTTTTTTATATTTCCTAAGAACAACTATACTGCATGTCATGATTAAATAGATCCTAAATTTGTAGATGTTATTAAATTTTCATTGAAGGTATGCCAAAAAAAAAAAGGAATTTGCTCTACTATATGACAAGAGCAATGCTGATTTAAAAAGGGAGAACAAGTCCTAATTCTAATCTGTTCTAGAAAAAAAGGCCAGCGAGTAAGAAGAAATGGGTAGGGAAGCGATGATGATGGATGGTGAGGGAAGTAGTAGGGTAGAGAGGGTGGTGGCCCTATGGTACAACCGTACAAGCATCTATCGACGGCAGGGAAGGGAAGACCATGGTCAGCAGCTTTAGGTATAACTTGTTGTTTCGGCATCCGAATTTATGGGAGTTAACGTCTTCGCTAAATTATTGGAATCGCACCGTGTAGAGTTTTAGCAGGAAAACAACAAACAATTTGTTGATTTGTGCAAAAAGATCAATTCATGAATATTTTTGTGTATGATACAAAGTGGCCCTTAAATGCCATATCACTTCCCTGGATGCAAAAATACATCCTCCGATCCTTTTTCATGCATGCATGTCTAGCAGAAATATAAGTCGAGCGGATTACAATAATGATCAGATATCAGCTTGCATAGTATCTTTTCCGGCTCCTCTCCATTACATACAGGATTATTTACATTCATTCACTGGATGATATAGCACAATCCGAAGTGCGGTGAAGAGAGGGGATACATATATATCCGCTAATACGTATCGAAATAAGTACTTAATCCATTCCTGAAAGTACGTTTATATTAAGTATAACTATTCATGGTACAAAATTTACAGAATCTGTGGCAGTTAATAAATTAAAAAAAATTAGTCAAAATTTTTAAAAATTGACTGAAGATCACTATTTCTTTCAGGAAGGGAGTACTACCTCTTAGCGTACTTATCACAGCAACGAACACTTGCAAATTAATTTGGCGTTGGGCGTACGTTTGCTGAGCAAAATCCCCAGGACCCGAAGCCAACGCCAGCGGGCGCGTCGACCGGCCGGCTCAGTGGCTCACTCACCGCAGACGACATAGACACAGATCGCCGCTGCATCCAACTAAACTGCAGCGTAAACCAACGAACAATTGTTGGCGGCGTAACGGAATGGAGGACCACGGTAAAAAGTGAGGGATGGATGCAGGTGGTGGTGGTGGTCCGTTTTGGGTGTGGGACCCCTCCTCCGAAGCATCCGAAGGACCAGCCGCGATTCACCCCGGCCCAGGTGGGCCACCGCCGACGCTGTACACTGGCGATGGCAGGCGGGTCCGGCCTGCCGTGTCCGTCGGTGCCCTGGTTCACGACGTCCGCGCTTTATTTATTCGTCTTTTGCATTTGCGTTAGCATTACTACAACCCAAATCAATCAAAATGGAACTTGGTCGACGATGATGTAAGTAATGGCACGCACGTATGATGAGCTTGTATAAGTACTACGTATATTTTTGTGGAGCTTAAAAAAAACAAAATACGCGATCTTATTATTATTAGCGTCTTGAGCTTCGTCGTTCAGATTTCATTAGAGAAAGAGAGCGCGCGCGCAAAGGGATGGATCCCCCTTGTGTTGTGTACCAATACCAGCAATATATGTAACGGCTCCTATCATGTGGAAATTGTCTGTCTGCATCGGGCAAAAAGACCGCTCGATCGGTCGATCCGGGCAGCTGCATGTTCCCGCCGTGGCAGGTTTTATACACTAATTTTGTTTATATATAATATATAGGTGGTCAGGTGGAGCGTACCGGGAGTGGCAAGGCCGGGCGCAAGAGCAAGGTCACGGCCTGTCGGGGCACTACTAGCTAGTACGTACAACCGTCGCCGTGCACGTCTAGTTTTGAGCTGCTTGCTTTTGCAGTGCGATCTTGTTCTTGTTCTTGCCACCGGGCGGCGCCGCCGGGCAACCATGCATGCGTGCTACTCCTAATGTCTGGTTGGCAATCAATGAAGAGACGACGACGATGAGGAATCTGTGCGCGCGCCCCGCCGTATATCATGTCGTCAACGCAAATTAACTAATAACTCAACTTAAGGCGCAAGTCGTGGCACGGACGGCGGATGCATCTCATCGGCCATCGCGCGTGGATCCTACTTAGTATATTTTGCGCGACGCACGCTACGTGCATGTGACGAGCCGACGACGGACGCCCGGCGACCGGAGGAAACGCCAAGGGAGCGGCCGGGGCCGGAGCGGACGCATGCATGCGCGACCGGATTTATCGTCACGGTCACCAATTGTTCGGCCATATATATACACATGTAGTAGTTTGATGCAAATTAAGGGCGTCTTTGGTACAGATTAATTCGAGCGGCTCCGGCTCCTTCTGACATGTTACTGCATGTTGGCGAACTGTAGCTACACTATTCACTGATTTCATTCTTCTCTCTCTCCTCTCTTTCCCTCTCACTGACACAGCCGGAGCAGTTGGAGCTAGATTTTCTTCAGCTTCAGATCCTGCATGCTACAGTTGCACTACAGTCAATAATCCGGAGCATGCGAGAGCCCGACCAAACGGGGCCGGCAAGCATCGTCGTCCATGGCCTGCCTTTGCTAATTACTTGTTGCCTAATCAATCCAATCCAATCCAATCATGCATGTGTGTGTGTGCGCGCGCATAGACGGACCAAGTGGAGAGGCTGTCAGAGCCAAAGCTAATTAACCAATCAAATCAATCATCCATCCAATTGGGATCCGATATATGGCTGGGTAATGGGCGATGGGCGATTGCTGACTCAAATCGGGATGGCAACCAACCGCAGCCAGCCAGCCAACGAACTAACCGAATTGTTGTGTCGACGAATCTCATGCGCCGTACCGTACATACGACGACCGTACACAACACAACACAAAACAAGCAGATTAGCATAAGCCGGCCCGGCCTACTACGTTGGTATCCAATGCCTCCTGGATCCAGTAGGCCAGCATGCCGGGCCTACTACGTACGTAAGCGTGCAGCATTGCTACAGCTCCCAGGCCATCATCCTCTTCCTTCTAGGCTAGCTTTAATTTGGAAAATGCTAAATGCTTCCATTTATTTTATAACCTAGTCCTCACGATGTATTTTTATTTTGTGTTATAGATATTTCAGCCCATCAAAAAACATAGCTAATGAAGAATGATTTATCATTTAGGATAGAGGGAGTATTTTGGAACGGGTGTGTATTTGTATCTAGTTCTATTATATGCCTAATACTACCTCCATCTCAAAAAAAAAAAAATGTAATTATAGGATCTGCACCGATCAATCTAGTTTAAGTTTAACCAAATTTATAGTTACTAATATTAGTATTTATGTGTCTAAATAATTTTGTTGTAAAATTATATTCCATATCTAATCTAATGATACTTCTTTTTATAAATAATAAATGTTAATTTTTTTTTATATAAATTTAGTCCAACTTCAAGGATTGACTGACCTCCTAGAAAGCGAAAATTATATTCGTTTGCACGGAGGGAATACCAATTAATCGCAAATGTTAGCTGATAGTCGACATACAGGATCGATATAAACAACTACAGCAGGAGGAGACACGTAAATAGCCCCCTGCTTAATTAAAGTTACCCAACATTTTACATTTGTCTGATGGATAATGTTTGTTTATCTCATCCGAAGCGTGACTAGATCATCATAATGCGTGGCAGGGCCGGGTACATAACAAAACATAAAAAAAGGGGGCATACAGTCATACAGACAAAAAAGTGGAGAGAAGATAAAAATAGGGTACATGTACGAGGTCGCTAGCAGAATCGTTTCACATGTATGCAAGCTTACGATGCCCTTACCCGCCCTTAATCACCTCTGTCGTATCCTTCCTTAGATGATTACGTATGAACAGACATCATGAGTCCGCGTTAACTGTCCACGTTAATTCACGAATAATTCCTACTCCCTCCGTTCCAAAATATATATCGCTTTCACTTCCTGAGAAACGTTTGCAGATAATTTTATACACAATAAATATCATCGATTAGTATCATAATTAGTATCATTCAAAAGATTTTTTTTAATCTAGTTTTTAACAAATTTATTATAATATATAAATATTACACGTATTTTCTATAAGTCGAGTCAAATTTGTAGAGCCACTGCCCACTGGTATTTTTCATTGTTGGTCGATGCAATTGTTTCCAAAGTGACTTCATTACCATTCGCATATTAGTATGGAGAGAAAACAACTATTAATGTTGCAAAGAAGCCATAAGTTAATTGCACTAGGAATGAGAGGAACAAGAAATCACCCATATAAAGAACTGTTTGGATGCACACAAATACATCATAACCCACATGGTTTAAGAGGGATTTAGAGTGAAATTTAATTCAGACAATCCACTCTAACGTGGATTGGGGTGGATTTATTTGTAACTAAACAAGGCCTAAGAGTATAAAATAACACCGGTTTATGAATTTTTAGGTGATACCTTATCCACTTTCGTCTTGATTTTTCCTCAATCGAGTTGAATCTTATATGCTCATGAGCCAACGGTGAAGATTGTTGCCTAAAAACATACTTTATTTAGCAAGTTTCATAAAATAAATTTTGTTCCACTCAATATCAAACACTTGTATTATATTGTGCTTTTTGTTAAAAGTATAGCTTTTTTCATCCACATCGCCGAGACCCAAGCATGAAGCCATAATAATAATCGTCGCAAAAAAGAAGCCATAATAATAATAATAATAATAATAATAACAACAACAACAACAACAACAACAACAACAACAACAATAACAACAACAACAACAACTAAATAAGCTGGTTTCTGGAATGGGTTGACACGAACAGAGAAAGAGCATCACGGATAATCTAGTAAATAGTAATAACTAGTAATAATAATACCAATACTCTCAATCCATCAAGCAATGTAGAGAGGTCAACAGCCTTGACTGGTGACATGACGATACGTACCGTCAACGTACTACTCCCTCTGTCCCATGAACTTTGTCGTTAGAAAACCGTGTCCCCCTCACAAACACGCTTTCCGGACGACATACTCCATGGGATGGAGGGAGTACATATGAGCTAGCTTGGGTGCACATGCGAGATCCCCAGTGATGAAGCGTAATCTCTGCCCTGTACCCGGACGATATGCAAGATTGACGGCATGCACGTCATTCCTCCCGGACTCCGGGTTCTGCCTCATCTGTGGCTAATTTTGACAGCCATTCTTTCTTCTAACTTTAGCAATTAATTTTTTATAATTTTAGAAATTCCTGCGCCCGCCTACACCATGTCACCCTTCTGAAAACGGGCATCTTTCTGAAATGCTCTGTTTTTCTAAATCATTGAAGTGCTCTGCTTTCTGAAATTTACAGAGGCAATCCTCTGTTAATCGTGCTCTTGTGAAAATGCTCATCTTTCTCTTTTTTTAGTGTGTGTGCTCTAAGTCCCCCATGTGGCCTCGTAGAGAATATTGTCGAGCCGCTGTCGCAGGTATAACAATGACTAAGTATAGGAAAGAACTATAAATTAGTTGTATGCTAAGATGGAAGAGAGATATGAGGGGCACAGTTGGAGACAACATGATACCTAGGTATTGTCAAGAACACCCAACTTATTTTGCAAAATGTATTGCAGTTGTACTCAGCATGGCCTGTTTGCTTCTACCAAATGACTATTGTTACAATTTGTACTGTAGTTGTACTCGGAGCCGCGTTCACTCAAATGCTAACGTGCCATATGACATGTGGAAAACAGACAGACCCTATTAATATAAAGTACTGTGTGCAGCTGCAGCGCAACCATTTTAACTTATTTTGGTTATTCAAACAGACTGATAATATGTAAATATATATGTTCATATAACCAGCAGCTGACCATATTATTAATCTGGCTCTAATAAGACCGACCTTTATCTAAATTTTACTAACCATAGGTGCAAGACACAATTAATCAGTGTGTTCGGATGGTCATAAAGCTAGCTGATTATATAAACTGGTTAATAAGATAAGTTGGCTGATTTTTATAAATAAAAAAAATACTAGTATTTGATAAGATAAGCTGTTGGATGCCTGCCAGGTGAGGTGACAAAAGAAAGTGCGACTGTCTATCTGTCCACACCATACCGCACAGATCGACAGGCGGCAGAGCCGTTCGTCGGCCCCTGCATCGAGGTGGCGTGGCCATCGAAAAAACTACCATGCCAGCCACCGACCAACTGAGAATTGACCGAGAGTGTGCTTTTCTCATGGTGTCGATAGCAGAGGTCGCCTATGATGAACGGCAGAACAGGTTACTCCTGCTAGATCCGAACTGCTCCCACTCCAAAAAAAGAAGGAAAGTGTCAGCTAGTATAAGTTCGTACGGGCCATTTTTCTCAAAAAATTAACTAGTTTTATAAAAAAAAAATATTGACAAGATCCATATCTTTAAATAAGTTTGTTATAAAAAAATATATTCTGCAATTTAATTAATGATATTAACTATACAAAATAATTATCAATAATTGTTTATATAGTTAGTTAAAAGATAAAAGTATTTGACTTCTTGGGAAGTAAGAATGGTACTCTTACAAGACAAATGATGCAGATGATCTGGTCAAATACCAGTCAAAATATTTTAGATTTCAATAATCTTATTAAAAAATATCACATTATGAATTTAGATAAGTATTATATGAAAGTATATTACATCATGAGTCTAATGATATTTATTTAATATAATGAATATTTATAAATTGTATTAAAAATTAATTCAATAAAGATTGTTTAACTTAGCACCGTAACCAGAAGCATGCTCTTTTACCTACTTTGGATGATCCTCCGATGTAGCTCTGACTATGGTCAAGCTTAGGTACCCATATATTTTCTATTGAAAGGAAAACTAATTATGTTTTTTTGAACGAAAAGTTGGCTAGAGACATGATAGAGAAGAATAAGAAGAAAATCGCATTTAATTATACAAGTTACTACGTACAACATAAAGGTTGGTGACTGCTATGGACTGAAGTGTCAAAGAAGCTCGCTGTGGGAGGAGAGAAAGTTGCACTACTCTACACATGTGGATCATTTTGACTTTGGAAAGCTTGTCGTGGCGGGAAGGGTTCAAATTCAAATAAATAAATAAATTCAGAACCACTGTCAAACTAAAGTGCATCTTCTCACTTAAAACCTTTTTCGACTGTCACTTTCCATGGTTTACTTAGAATCTATTTTGTACCGCCCTTCATTACTTTATTTAGTTTCGGCTTTAAAGACAGCTCCACCCACAGAACTGGAACTGTTTATTTGCCAACTGCTTTTTTTCCTTAAACAAATCTTAAAAGAAATCAGGAAACAAAGAAATTCGAACTAGCTTCGCACATGCATGCATACACCATGCATCTAGGTTAGTCTAGGCGTTAATTTGAGAAGAAATTAAGCTGCCTTTTGCCATCATCATCAGCTCTTCCTTCCACTATTGGCAAATGGATGATGATGTATTAAAAGGGCCCGGCCTGGAGACTGGAGTAGCATATGACTAATAAACAGCGTGAGTCATTGAACTAATAACAATGATTGCCCTTTTCGAAAGAGAAGTTGCCACAAAATAAAGTGGATTTGTTTGATGCGGTAGGTACATGCATGTACGTACGTAGTGCCCGCCAGCGGACGCTAAATTCGTTACAAGGTTCTTCTCAATCCGTACAAGGCGTACGGTACTGCCCATGCACCAGACTATACCTTAGCATCATGTTCTCATGCGAGAATAGAACGAGAACGAAAACTTAAAGTATTATTTTATAATATAGGAAAGTGAATGTTTTCATTCCTACAAACGTTGGAATAGTGAAACATGGTCATATTTCCGTTCCCAGACTGCTAGATATACTAGCTGGACTAGTCTAACCGGCATCTATCTGCATTTGCTGACTAATATAGTTGCACGTACTAGATTTGGTGTCTGAACTGAACACCACTATGTATTCTCTGTGGAAACACTGCATGTACTTACTAGCTAGATCATACGTACATACTTAGTACTCCCTCCGTTCTAAATTGTAAGTCGCTTTGACTTTTTTAGTACATTCATTTTATTATATATCTAGATATAATAATATGTCTAGATACATAGCAAAATAGATGAACTAAAAAAATCAAAGCGACTTACAATTTGGAACAGAGGAAGTACTTCACTGTGAAATCATGATATAGCTAGAATGTTTACAATTACCACCTCTGCTCGCTCGTCGGTGCTACTGCTGCTGCTGCTGCTGCAGCATAATTGCATATCGATATATAGCTAGTAAGCTAGAGATTGCGGAGATCCATCAGCAGATAGCATGTTTGGTGTTGGCGGTTAAGTGAGGAGTGTGTGCCATGTTCGTGTCGTGTGTGATTGAATCAATCAATAATTTGAGGCAGGCAGGCAGGCCATGTCACTCACCTTCCACCAAGGCACCAACCTTTTCCTTCTTTCTGACGCCTTTTTCCAACCAACGAGTTGACGACGCTGCTCGTCCTATATATATTTTCTGGCGTCGCGAGTACTAGAATATCACCGATAGTAGGTTACCATATATATATGCAGTAAGCCAGTAACAACATACTAGTACTCTCCTAGGGGTAGTAGTAGTACATGAGGAAGCAGAGTGACCATGGACAAGGATGAAAAGCAGAGGCCTGCATGCCAGTGTTGTGGGTGAATGCTCAAGCTACTGACAGTGACAAGCTAGCTGGTCTACCATGCATGATTGCTCAAGCTGAATCAGGCGATGAATTGCAATTGGTGAGCACAGCAGCAGCAGCAGCAAAAGGAATGACAGCTCTGTAAGCAAAGCAGAGCAAGGCAAAGTGGAAGCTATGCATATTTGGAGGATGATGCTGCCTGCGAAACGGGCGACAAGTGGAGTGGACGGTGGGTGCATTAGGCTATCCGCACTCATCGTCCTCTATTTTCATACTCCATACATCCTGGTCATCAAGATTCTCTCCTTTACAGTACGTTCTCCCGCACTCATTCATACTCTATATCATCCTCCACCTACTGCGGGACCCACTTATCAGCTTTTTTTAATAATAAATTCACCCCCACGCCGGCCACTCCTCCATTCCCGCTCTCTCTCTCTCTCTCTCTCTCTCTCTGTCGGCGCAGCGGCTCCCTTCCTTGGTTCCTCCGCCTCCATGCTCCTCCTCCCTCTCCCCGGCGCCGGGCGAGTGCGCAGTGGAAGCGCCGTCGAGCGAGCGGCCGGGCGCGGTGGTGGTCGGAGCGCCCCCGGCGAAGCGCTTGCGGAGCGCCCGAAGCGAAGCAGCGGCGAGCGCGGGCGGGGCGAGAGCGGCGCGTTTACTCAACCTCGGGCGGCGGCGCCGTCGACCCGCGCCTCCCCCCGCGGCGCTGACAACGGCGCGCTCGCGTCCCAGCGGTCGTCCTTGGCGCGATGGCGTGCGGTGGGCCTCAGCGGGCGGGCAGCGACCGGCGGCGGCGGGCGCTGTCTCCGGCCACGGCAAAGCGTAGCGCAAGGCTCCTCCTCCATCTCCGGGCGCGGGAGGTGGGCGCGGCGGGGCGGCGGGCCTTCCGCCAAGGTGGCACGGCGGGGCGGCCCGGCGGCCGAGGTGGGCGCGCGGTCCTCTCCGGCTCGAGTTTCTCCTCCATTTCCGGCCTCGAGCTCTCCGGCCCGAGGCGCGAGGCTCGAGCCGCGGTCCTCCTCCTCCATGGCGGCGGCGGCGGCTCCTCCTCCATCTCCTTCCTTCCTCTCTCTCTCTCTCTCTCTCTCCCTTCTCTCTTTTTCCCACACGCCGCGGACGCCGACGCCGCGTGGGGCCCCAACGCCACGCAGTACTCCCCGACGGCCGCTACCGCGCCATGTTTGGCGTCTGGGCGCCATGCGATTCCGGATGACAGTCATCATGCCGGACGCCGCACGGTTTTCATACGCAAAAAATAGCTTCCCTGGATGGGATGGAGTATGCCGGTCTGCGGTCGGTCTTAGACTATCAAAGATCGGGCGCATCTTGAAAAGCCTCCCCAGACGTGTCCATGTCAGCAAATCTACCGGATTTTCTCCCCGCAAAGGGTACGGTATTCCATCTTGTCTGCACGCCCGGTTCGCCAAATTCACCGGCTTCCAGGCGTCCGGTAGCATGCAACGCGTGAGACAGAGGAGAGAGAGAGAGGAGGGAATCTTCAGCGGGTCCCACTAATACAAGCTATAAAAACTGTTATAACTCACAAACTAAAAAACAAAATTAAATTCTGATTACACCATTAAATTTGTTTCAATAAATACTTCAAAACAAGATCTCACATGGATATATTTAGATAAAATTTATAGATGATGACTAGTGAAGGTCGTTGTTGGTAGTTGGTATAGAGTACGAAATATAGAGGATGATGGATGCGGAAGAAACGTATATAGAGGAGAGAATCTTGATGACTAGGATGTATAGAGAATAAAAATAGAGGATGATGAGTGCGGATAGCCTTACAGGCCTGCGATGATACTACTGTCTTCTGGCCGGCCAGCACAGTAAAAAATTCAGAGACGACTCCTGTTTGCATTCCATGAATCCTTTCCGTGCCTTGCCGTGAATCCTTTCCATTCCATGAATCCTTTCATTGCATCCATGTCCCCTGCTCTGCTCTTAGGTACTCCCTCCGTCACTTTTTAACTGCCATTTGCGCTTCTCAAAAAAAAAAATACCGGTAATTTTAATAAATACTAAATATCATTGATTAGTATTATAATTAGTATCATCGAGAAAGATCTTTAGATTTAGTTTTTTAACAAATTTATTTGGAGACATAAATATTGTACATATTTTCTATAAATCGAGTCAAACCTGCGGCACGAAAATCCGCGAGGACATTTAAATAGGGACAGAGGAAGTAGCTAGCGATTAGTGAAAGCACAGGTAAATAAAATAGAAGATATTGGAGGGGCACATGTGTAATTTCACACCTCTGCTAATCTGGCTTCGAAAACCAAGATTTTCATGCTTTGTGGGACGGAGGCAGTAAGCTTGACTAAGTGTGTTGTTATTGCAAGTGTGTTTGTAGGGGTCAACTGTACTACTCCTTTTCTTCCAAAAGAATGCAATTCTAAGTCTACAACAAACAAACAATTTTCTAAGTTTGATTAGTTTCTATAAAATAGTGTCAATATTTATTCCCAAATATATTTATTATAAAAAATAGTTTTTCATCGCTCTCTCTCTCATTTCCCTCTCTCTATCATGAAGGTATATGTAAAGCTCTACCATATATTCCATACTTTGCATTAATGCCAACCAGATCGAAAAGAAAGATTAGCCCATCCATCCATCCAAATTAATTAAGTCTAGGTTCCTATGAATTTTGCCTGCCTCCATGTGAGGTACGGATACAATGGCAATCCATGTGCTGCAAGCTGATATATACATGGGATGTGCATCACCAACAAATGCATATGGGCTAGCTTCCTTCTGCCTCAATCTCTTTTGCACACTAGCAGCTAATCACTGTTGACATGTCCTTTGGAGAAATAGAGAGATATGGAGTACTTTGGACCCGTGCAAGCTAGGCCTACACCATGTGTAAATCCCCCCTTTTCCATTCAAAAAGATTGTGGAAATGGTGTGGAGGTCGTCTGAGAGTGAACTTATATATCATTTATTAGCCACCACATGTATATGCATGTTCAAGAGGCGTACGTGCAGATGAAATCTGTTGTGTGCAGATCCTTCCAAGAATCTTGCCCACCCATCTCGTTGAAGCTTGCAGATGCCATGCATTAGTCCCTCCGTTTACAAAATAAACGAGATAGAAACAGGGGAGTACTTAGCTCGATCGTCCAAAAAAACAAAGATTCAAGGAAAAGGATTTGATTGGTTATGTAAATTGTCATCACCATTTATGAATCACGTGCAAATTCATTGAAAGAAGCATAAGCAAGAATCCTTTTTTTTAACCACTCCACCATAGGATCACATGTCACTAAGAAATAGTAGATATATTCCTTTTGGATAAATGATTTCAAATAAAAAAATTTATCAACTGTAAACTTGTGGGCTATTCGAGATCTACAATTTTGGTTTTTGTCGTTTTTCCATCCGAGATCGTTTTTAAACTTTAAATATTAAAATTTGAGGACTCAAAATTGAATGTTGGGAACATAGATTATCTATCTATTTATTTCAAATGGAAAACTTATCAATTGAAGATCTACAACTTTTGTTTTAGTCATTTTCTCCATCTTAGGGAATTTGAAGAAAATCGTTTGTTCTGAATTTGAAAATAAGAGAACGTGGAACAAGTTCTGTGGCCTTAATTTATTTCAAACAGAGAGTTATTAACTAGAAAGTTGTAGATACTCCGATTTTTGCTTTTTTTTTGTCTTCATCTCGATGGATTTGTAGAAGTCAAGAATTTCATTGTGCTCTACCTATTTCTAGAGGCAGGCGAAACACAGCCACCTGCCTAAAAAAAAAGTATTTTTAACCTCATGAAAAAATAAAGCCGTCTCTAAGAGTCAATTTGTTAAGTAAAGATGACCGGTTTTACATGTCATTCAGCTTAGAGGTGAATTTGGATTGAACTGTATCTGCCAAATTACAAGAGCCAACCTTGCTAAAGTCATTAAGTTGGTACGGTACATGGGTCCGACGATTGGCATTGCTGGAGATGGCATGTGGGACTGGGAGTGTTGACGTGTCAAAAGTGAGGTCAAAAGTGAGGTAGATTAGAGAGAATCTGTGCGTCAATGCAATGCAGGGCATCGATTCTCAACTTAAGCCGGAAGTCATGCATGGCACGGAGCGGACGTACTACAGATGCACCGTATCGATCGTCGACGACGGAGGAAACGCCAAGCCGTGGGATGAGAAGCGGAATGCATGATGCGTGTTGCATTGCATGTTTTCCTTCCGCAGTCGCAGCCGCAGGGGCAGGGCCCGGCAATCCAATCCAATCCAATCCGGCATTCAGAATATCAGAGTCCGCATTCCACGCAGCGCTGCACGGCACGGTGCATGAGCGGGCGGCCGGATTTATCGTCACGCGCGCGGTCACGGCCACCTGCCCACTCATCCTCTTCTCAATTCTCATCTCGCCTTTTATTCTTAAAAAAAAAAAAAGGCGAAACTCTTCGATTTGTTTTAAAACGTTCACTATGTTGTCAGGGTACGTTTTTTTGTGTGTTGTAAACAAAGTGAACAGTTTGTAGTTAAATCTAAATTAGTTTTGACTTAAGATGGTTGCATAGGTTCATTTTATTTTAAAACAGATGTAGGAGTAGCGATTAACATCTCCTTTTAAGAATGGCCTTGGATCATACCATTGCGCGCAGGCAGAAGCAAACATAACAGATCATCAAATGATGACGGTGGTGGTGCCGTGGTGGTGACACCGGCGGTTAAAGTAATTATAGCTACTAGTGCTAACTATACTAGTAATACACCTAGGAATTACGGATGTTATATGCACTTAGTGGACATACAGGATAAACCACTGGAGCAGCAGCAGGGGACACGTACAATGCCCCCTGGTTAATTAAGTGGACATACAGGATAAACCACTGGAGCAGCAGCAGGGGACACGTACAATGCCCCCTGGTTAATTAAAGTTACCAACGCTATCCCTCTCTCTCCAAAGAGTAAGCACTGTACTTTCTGATGAATGATGTTTTCTTATCTCATCCGAAGCGTGACTAGATCATCATAATGCGCCGCAACCAGGCCTGCTGCATAAAAATATAAAACAAAACATAAATGATACAGACAAAACAGAGGAAAGGAGAGAAGATGATAAAAAACAGGGCAATGTATGTACGAGGTCGCCAACATCTGGATCTTCTTATTACAGCTGCGCTGTCTCGCCTAGTCGCCTCGATCTCTTGTCAGTTTGGAACGAATCATGTATGCACGCTTGCAATTGCCCTTGCATGCCTGCCATGCCCGCCCTTAATCACCTCCGTCTTATCCTTGGATGATTACATATTCTACGTATATTATACTGTAGATGAGATACCCACAAATACTCCAGCAATGTACCAGTACCACCCTCAGTCCATCAAGAAATGTACTGGCTTTGCTCAAAAAAAAAAAAAAAAAATGTACTGGCTGCTGCTCATACACAACGCAACAGTTTTTTTTTTTCTGTTCTTTTTTTTTTTTTTGACAACAAACGCAACGGCTTTGACCAGTGACCACCGATATGACGCGATGCCTATGTTACTGTACACTTGAACAGGCCGGGTAGGGGAGCAATGACATGCGAGATTCTGTGATGGGGCGCAATCTCTGCCCTGTACATCCGGCCGATATGCACGACTGCTTGCTTGGCGTGTGCTGGGCACAACACCCATTGACTGCATGGACGCATGCATCCGCTTCTGCCACATCCGTGGATGATAATGTTGTCTACATCCAATTTTTCCTTTTGTAATTTTTGGCAAGTAATTAAAACAGTAATTTCTTATATTCACTACAGTAGTTAGCAAAATTGTATATGGTGCAAATTTCACGGATCAAGTTCTCATCTCGATCGCGGTATTTGTAAACTGCACACTCAAATCCCTAAATTCGTATCAAGTTCTCATTCCGCTCTTCTATAAACTTGTTCAGAGTTTTTATTTAGGTAATTGTAATTTGTACATTTTATTCCTTAAACTTGTATTACGGAATCATCTCGATCTATCCACTCTTGTCAACATGCACAAGCCTGACTCACCTACACCGCGTCGCCCGTCAAAAAATGCACAAGCCTGACTCACCTACACTGCGTCGCCCGTTTTCTGAAATCCCAGTCAAGTGCTCTGTTTTCTGAAATTCTGATCGTCTGAACATGCCCGTCTTTTCTAATAGTGGGTGTGCTCAAGTCTTGCAGGTGCCCTAATGACTAATGAGGCTTAATCTCGTTTGTCTAAATTTGCTAATGAGGACGGATGCACATCACAGTAACTGCTGCAGCCTGCAGCCGAGGAGAGGTGACAAAAGATAACAGTGGCTGGCAGGCTGTCTGTGGCCACACCATACTCGCATGGCACAGACAGACAGACAGGCGGCAGAGTCGTTGGTCCGCGTCGAGGTGATGCTCCAGGCGTGGCCATCGAAAAAACTACCGTGCCGGGCCGCATGCACCGACCACTGGTCGGTGCATGCGGCCCGGCACGGTGTGCAAATGCATCCGCAGCAGCAGCAGCAAGATGCTCGCATTGCAGCTGCAGAATGCAGCTGCCAGCATGCACTGTGCTGGTATCGTCCTTCTAGATGGTTTAGTACTGTGTAGTCACTTCAAAAGTGACCAGAGAGAATTAAAGGCCATTTAGTTCTGTGTTTGGCTCTAAAGTGATTAAAATAAACTAAATTTAGATGACAAAAGTTTAGGAGGTCTGAGACTACACAAAGCCCTAATGCTGGAGAGTCCTAGGAGTACCAAGCATGGCCACGGCAGTAGCTAAGCTAGGGAACAGAGTGATTAACGGCAGAACAGAACAGGTTTCTCCTCCTAGATCCAATTAGTACTACTCCATCCCTCCGTGACAAGGAAAAGAAAAAGACTTCAGATTCAAAGACTTCACAGGTCAAACTATTTTAGGTTTAAATAATTGTACAGAAAAATGGTACCAACGATTATAATCTAGCATAGATTAGTATGGTATGGAACTGCTACACTATATGATTGTTTGATATCATAAATATTTAATGTATGTACATTAAAATTTAATTCAATTAAAGACTTTCTGGGAAGTTGCTCGCCTTTATGATAAGCCTTTGGCAACTGCTAATCCTACCTTGTTTGAGCGCTGTAAAAAAAAAAAAAACCGTGTTTGAGTCTGTCGGCCCGGGAAGAATGGATGTCGTTCTGCTTGTCAAGGGCAGGGCAGGGTAGGGCTGCTAGCTGTCCAATGCAAAAGCAACAACTGACCACGCGCTTCCAGAGTCTGGTGCTCCTCTGCTCTCCCTTCTCGTCACACTAGCTCAAAAGTAGCAGTACTACTGTAATGCATTATTAGATTAGATTAGATTAGATAGATTAGTTTAGATTAGACACTGGCTAGCTAATACTATAATGCATGATATGGCTAATATAAGGCAATTGAGACGATGCATCGTTCGTTCCAAACGTACCCACATGCATTGCATGCTCAGCTGTTGTTGCGCATGCATACAATGCAACCGCTAGTAGTGTGTGTGCTCTAAATCTTTCACTGTTCAGACAGTTCAGTTAACTTAAAAGCCGAAAATACTGTGACTAATAAGACAAGTGAAAAAGCTGTTACCGGTGTCGTAGGGAATTCCGTCGAGCCAAGTGTTGCGGGTGGCCTAGTGACTAATGAAGCTTCAATCCTGTTGTCTTAACAAGTTGCTGCAGCCGCAGGCGAGGTCAGGTGAGAAAAGACAGCAGTGGCTGGCTCCTACGGCCGGCCACACTACAGTATCGCATGGACAGACACAGACAGTCTGTGCTCTGTTCTACTTTTCTCATGCAGCTAGGGCTACTTTTCTCATGCAGCTCGCGGCCTAGGAGGAGGGAGTAGACGAGTAGTACATGGCAGAAGCTAGGGAACAGAGTGATGGACAGAAACAGGTTCGACGTGCCAAGAAAAAAAAATGACTTCAGATCTGGTCAAAGACTGCAGGTAAAACTATTTTAGGCTTAAATAATTTTACAAAAAATGGCATCAACGGTTATAAATCTCAATAAGTATAGTATGCAAGTATATTATATGATAAATCTAGTAGTCTTTATTTAATATCATAAATATTTATGCATTTATATTACAATTTAAATCAATTAAATATTATTTCTCGGAAGTTCCTTGGCCGTATGATAATAAGCCTTTGGGAATTGCCAATCCTACTTTGTTTGAGCTTTGCGAACAAAAACGAGTCCCTGTTGCACAAGTTAAATTGGGTGAGGTAAAAGTTACTTTTAGAAGATGGTTACCCGATGAGTTAAAGAAATGTTGGGATCACATTTGGAACCCTATTGAAAGTTTTTAGTTGCATGAGGCTAAAGATGCATGTAATCCTTTGGGAGCTTGACAAAAGTAAATGCTTCACAGTAAAATCACTATAATTAGTGTGTTAACTAGTACTTCTCCTGTTCCAAAATATCTGTCACTTTCGCTTCTTGAAAAAAAAAAAATGTAACAATTTTTAAAAATAATAAGTATCATTAATTAGTATTCTAATTAGTATCATCGAAAAGATAGATATTTAAATCTAGTTTTTTAACAAATTTATTTAGAGATATAAATATTGCACATATTTTGTATGATCGAGTCAAATTTGTGGTACAAAAACTAAAAGCAACAAATATTTTGGAACGGTGGGAGTAGTGATGATGGCCAATCTTTTAAAATGATTTGGACAGAGAAGATTCCATATAACGTGAAAAAGCGTGTGGCTCATGGCTAATGGGGTTATCCCAACTTAAATCTGCTAAGTAGAAAATGGTAAGGAGATGATCCTGTTTGCTATTTCTATGAAGAAGAATGAAACTATATCCCATCTTGTCTTTTCATGGCCAACTGCTAGAGTGATATGGGCAATAGTAGATAAATGCATTGGAGCTAATAATAACATCCCAAAAATCCTTCCTCATGTTGGAAGTGGTGTGAGATATGGCACGGCTATCTGGGGAAGTAATTTCCATGCATGGGGTGTGGCAGCAATATTTTAGGCCATATGGAAATCCAGAAACAAAATTTCTTTGAACGAAAAAGAGTTCAGAGTCCTATAGAGATTATATGTCATGCATGTGCTTTGGGGCGATACTGCCTACTGGATAGGTCTTTGCAAAGAAA
Organism: Chrysopogon serrulatus; assembly: GCA_015844335.1. Taxonomy (NCBI): domain Eukaryota; kingdom Viridiplantae; phylum Streptophyta; class Magnoliopsida; order Poales; family Poaceae; genus Chrysopogon; species Chrysopogon serrulatus. The sequence goes on along the minus strand of JADLZL010008225.1, from coordinate 46,345 downwards.
TGGATCGTGAAGCTCTCATTGAGGCCATGTTCGGTTTGCAACTTTTGGAAAAAGTTACAACTGTAGCGTTTCGTTTGTATTTAACAAATATTGTCCAATCGTGGCCCAACTAGGCTCAAAAGATTCGTCTCGTGATTTACAACAAAACTGTGTAATTAGTTATTTTTTCACTAACATTTAATGCTCCATATATACGGATAGAAATTGATGTGATGGAGAGAGAGTAGAAAAAGTTGGAACTTTGCCTCCAACCGAACGAGGCCTGAATCGACTATGCGCTCTCAGAGTCTGATGCTTCTCTGCTCTCCATTCTAATCACACTCACTACTTGCAGTACTGATAGCTAGCTACTAGTACAGTAATAGTGCACTGCGTTTCATTACTAGATTTAGATAGTTGCTAATCTAATGCATGATGATATATGGCTAATAAGGCAATTGAGATGCATTGTTCCACACCCCACACAGATTCCATATACTTGTGTGGCCAGCAAGCTAAGACCCTATTTGAATCTCATGGAATAGAGTTTAGATAGTGGCTAAACTTTAGACAACTTCTCTCAAGGCTCCAAACAGGTCTAAAGTGTTGCCTGAAGTCTAGACCATCTCACAGAAATTAATCTTTAGATCACGCATAAGTGAGCTAAACTGGTCTTATGTTTTAGTTCATAATATTTTTTGATTGACAACTAATAAAGCTTAGACCAAAGAATCCAAGCCGGCCCTGAATTCTGTTGCATGCTGTGCCGACCGTCGGTTAGCTCAACTGTTGTGCATGCATGCAATGCAACCGCTAGCTCGGGAAGGGACGACGTACTACTGTAGCGTGTACCATGGTTGGATAGCAAGTCGCCGTCTCGACCACCATGCAGATTCACACTTGCATGATACTAGTAGCTTTAGGTGCCTGCATTTCCTTATTGGTACGTACGTCCTCTTGTATGTCACCATCACGAGCGTTCCTTCGTCTCCGCTTATGTGTACACACTTGCATTGCATGTTGGACTTAATTAGCTAGCCTGCTGGATCCATTTTAATTAGACAATCATCGCCGGAGAATTCTACTGCAATTATTGGATTGGATACAGGGGACATGACATATATGTGTCTTTTTTTTTTCTAGAACAAATCTTTAAAAAAAAAACGAAGAAACAAAGAAAACCTAACTAGCTTCGCACATGCATGCATATACCGTTACCGTATCATGCATCTAGGGTAGGCTTTATGCTTTTTGCCTTGATCATCTCTTCCTTCCATTATTGGCAATCGATCATATATACTAGACAATTTGAACTGCCACTAATAATGGTACCACCTTCTTCCAAAGCCTACGAGAGTGAGCGAGCTAGGTGTGGCTTTCCTGTGATGATTGATTGCACCTTTTTTGGGGAAGAAGCAGTTGCCACAAAGTTGGATGTGTTAATTTGATGCGTAGGTACTGTACACGTTGTAATACCATGGGGCTAAATTCGTTACAAGGTTCTTGTCAGTCCGTACAAGGCGTATGGTAGTAGTCCACTGTTTGGCATCTTGTCCAAGCCATGCATGTTGTGGCTGTAGCTGCGGCTGCTGCTTCAAGCGTGACACGAAAACATTGTTCGTTAGCTGTGTAGCAGCGCTGAATACAGCAGCCGAAGATATATATGATGATGTAGGAACAGAGTCGTTATCCTAAGTTAGACTAGTCTAACCGCCAACCGGCAATCAGTTGCATGATCTGCTGAGTGCTGACTTTATATATATATATATATATATATATATATATATATATATATATATACACACACACACACACACACACACACACACACACTTACTACTACTCAGTTATAATAAAGTTGCCTGCGTTTGGTATAGCCAACGACAAACAAGGTGCACGTACAGTGCTAGATTTGGTGTCTGAATTGAAGAGTACTACTAATTGAGCACCACTTGACGATGAATCGTCTTAGCTTTTGTGGACACACCTTCAGTACAGATCGAGATCATTTCTTTTGATACTAATATTTTATTTTTACTGGTGGTTTCTCTTAATTAGCTAGTAGCTAGATCAATTAGCTAGTTGCTAGATCATAAATACTAATACAAACATACATAGTACTCTAATCCACTGTGCAGTCATGAATGATCATGTAAAACCTCAGCACGCTCGTCGGCGACGGTGGTGGTGGTGGTGCTGCTGCATTTTGCATAATTATAAAGCTATATATATATATATATATATATATATATATATATATATATATATATATATATATACTTAGCTAAAGATTGCTGAGATCCATGAGCAGCGTGTTTGGTGTTGGCGGTTTTAAAAGTCAGGAGTGTGTGTATCGTGGTCGTGTCGTTTGTGATTGAATCAATCATGAGGCAGGGTCATGTCACTCACCTTCCAACCTTTTTCTTATTTCTTGCTGACGCCCTTTTCCAACCAACGAGTTGACGTTGCTCGTACCACTATTATATGAAAATCACCAATAGTAAGTAGTATATATGTTACCATATGCAGCAGTTCATGAGCAAGCAGAGTGACCGACTGACCGTAGCGTGGACAAAGCAGCAGAAGCAGCTGGATGAAAGAAAAGCAGAGAGCTGTGCATTCCTTTCCTGTGTTGTGCGTGCTTCAGATGGTGAGGCTATCCGCACTCGTCGTACTCCAAATTCACCCTCTAAAAGGAATATTCTGTCCTGGTCAGCGGAATTTTCTACTCTAAATCAATTTCTCCCGCACTCATCCATCCTCTATACCTCTCCTTTATATCCCACGTGTCAGTACTTTTTGCTTTTTTATCCCCACCGACGGTCCTTCTCCTTTGCTCTCTCTCCTCATCTTCTCTGTCACTCTCGTCGTTTCCATCGCCGCGCTCGAGCCTGCGCGCCCGGGCGTTGCCCGCAGCCCCACGGCCGGGCGGCGCAGCTCGCGTCCTTGCGCCCGCGGCGGGCGGCGGCTTCGCGCCAGCGCGCCCGCGCTGCGCCGGGCGCTTCGTGAAATGCGTGCCCGGCGGCGGCGGCGGCGCTCCCAGCGGCCCCGGCGCCAAATCCCGTCCGCCCGTGCTCGCCGTTCGCTGCGTTGCCGCGGCGGCGGCGTGATCTTTATGCCAGCGACGCGCCCGGCGCCCGTGCTACGCCCAGCGGCGTCCTTAGCGCCCGCGACTGCAGCGTTGGCGCCAGCGGCCCGCGGCTGGCGTTGGCGCCCGCGGCCCGCGGCCGGCGGCCCTGCACTGCGCCGAGCCCGCGCTTCGCCCGGCGCTTCGCGTCCAGCGCCGCGTGGCCGGTAGCGTAGCGGCGCCTAACGACGGCGCGCCCGGCCCGGCGCCCGTGCTACTTCAGCGCTTCGCGTCCGGCGCCCGCGGCGGCGGTGCTGCGCCAGCGGCCAGCCCGGCGTCCGTGCTGCCCGCGACCTGCGGCGGCATTTACGGGCCAAGTTTTCTCCGGCCCACACGCCGCGCCCTTACCCGGCGGGGCCTAACGACGGAGCTCGCGGAGCCGGCGGAGGTCGCGTCATGAAAAGCGCGGCCAACGGGCGCCGCCTCGTCCTCCTCTCCAACTGCCGCCGCGTGGCGAAGCGGGCGGGGTGAGGGAGCGCCGCGCGAAGCGTGCTCGGCGTGCCTTTACCTCCCTCCCCAACCGGCCGCCTTGGTCGCCGGCGACCTCGCCCGAAGCGGGCCGGGCGGGCCTCGGCGACGGCGCTGCATGGCATGGTCCCTCTCTCCTCTCTCTCTCTCGTGGGTGGGCGGCGGGCCCCACGCAGCGCCACTCTGCCGCTGCTCGGACGCCCGGGAAGACGCTGGGAGTGGCGCCGGCCGCCCTCCCCGGACATCTTCCCCCGACGCCGCTGCACGGCTCCCATCCGAGCTGGTGTCCGGGAAAGCGCGTCCCGGACGGCTTCCCCGGACGTGGTGCGGACAGCCTGATCGAGTCCAGCTGTACAGGAAGGCGCCCTTTAATTTGACTGACAATGCATGCAAGCTGGTGTACTGTACCATGCATGATGATTGCACAAGCTTTTCAGGCAAGGATGTGCAATTGCATTGGTGAAGCACACACATTGCAGCACCACAAGGATTATTGACCGCTCTTGAAGCAAAGCAGAGCAGTGCCATGCCGTGCCGTGCGTGCATTCCATCCGTAGTAAATCCATCCCTCCAGCATGTTCTTCCCTGCAGTTCTGCTCTTACCTACTCCAAAGGGCAGGTAAAACAGTGTAATCACTTTGCCCCACATATGTACAAACGTCACCTTTTCTATGTACTCCCTGTCCCATTGTATAGTTCACTAGACTGTTTGGAGTTTTTATCTTCCACAAACATGCATGTTTCCATAACGGTTAAGCCACAGCTTGTCTTCTTTTTTTTTTCTAGGGGTCAGTTATACTACTTCCGGTCCTCCATTGACAAAGAATGCGTTTCTAATTCTACAAGAAGTCGAGATGTTTGACTTCTCAAAATGCTAAGTAATTATTTTTTTATTTTTTTAATAAATTCAACTAAAATTCTTCCATCCGGCCAGGTTATTCCATCTAAAATCTACTAGCACATCTAGGTGGGATATTATGTATCCCATGCTTTGCATTAATCCCAACTAGACCCAAAGAAAAATTAGGCCATCCATCCAGATAAAGTCTAGTAGCTAGGTTCCCATGAATTTCGCCTGCATGCCTCCATGAGAGGCACCTACGGATGCAATGGCCATCCATGTGCTGATAGCCTGATAGATACATATGGATGTGCATCACCAAAGTGCACATGGGCTTCCTTCTGCCTCCATCTCTCTTGCCTGCCACTGCCACTAATCTAATCACCATTTATGAATCACGTGTACAAATTAAATAAAGTAGTAAATTCAAAGAAAGCAATCCTTTTTTTCTCCCTTCTTTCTTTTTTCAGTCCCATGCATGCATACATGCAGCGTGGCCAGCTTGCGTTTCAATTCTCGAGAAGAAACAGAAACCCAATGCACGTTCTCCGTGGATTATCGTGTGCCCTAGCCCCTACACCGAGTTTTGAGACTATGCAGACAAGGTTCACGCACATTGCACACAACCTCAGAATAGATGCATCTCCTCCATGAATTGGTAATGACTGGTCGGCCGGAGACCTTTATGTAGGCATGCCTATGTGGGATGCAGGTTGAGCTCGATCGACGGGCCTCTTCCTACGCTAATGAGGTCGACCACCGGATTAAACAAAAACACCTCTACTTACCTCAAACCTTCAAATATTTATTATTTCTAACAAATTATCTGGACAGTTTTTTTTTGCTTAAAATTTATTACTTTTATACTCACAAACGAAGACAAGTTTGGACAAGATATTTTACAAGGTTATATGTATCATCATATTATCTACATGTGTGATTTTTTGGTGAATTTAGACAACTTTTTTAACCATGGTTTACACGAGTTTTCACGGGAGGTTAGTTTGCACATAAACGCCCCTAATAGTATATATTATTATTATTAGTGCAATATAATCTCGCTTCTTTTTTTACATATCATATTAGCTTTGTTTTAAATTAAACATTACTAATAAACAGGGGAGTATAAGCAAGTTGGTGTGGTCGTTAGCGTATCACTACCCCAATTAACGAAATTAGCTAGATAGTGGCAGCTAGGACATGCATGGCAAGCCGCAGGTCTAATCATCGAATTGAAGGGCCTTTCAATACCAACCATTAATTCACAATCATCAGCTGGCTAGCGTTTAGCGCGAGCATGCATGGACAAAATTCTGTTGCATGCGACCATCAGTTAGCTGCTGCCTGTGCCCTTGAAGAGAGTGCTGCTAACTGCCGCTGGAGATTGGGGAGGAGAATCAGATAACAGGTCACCGTCTCACCATCCAAACTGACCAGAGACTCTGCATACAGTACCTACCTTTTCATCCACTTTTTGGTCTCCTCATCATTTGCTGCATTTCCTCTTGTCGTCATCCTTGCATGTTCCAATCTCCTGACATTTTTCTTGTAACCGTCTTCTCCATCCGGTAGACGAATTATAGGGGTGCTTAGCTTCTTGCTAGAAACTGGGAAAAGTTATCTTTTCTTTTTAATTTCTTACACATTCAAATATAATGCGCATATTTTTGTTTGGATTTTTTTTCTAATGCTTAGTAGTCAATTGGCACAAAGATTGAACAATGCTATCACATTTCAAATATTATTTGACACCCAATTGGTTTTTATATAATTAACCTATACATGATGTATTTAGTGAGAAAACACTGTCCAAGTATATGACACACTTTTATACTGATGAGCCATAACAAAAATAATGTCACATCAGTTTATTAGCATATATATGTGTGGAACAAACTATGTAACTTTTTTTTTTCAGTTAATGCAATTTTCTGGCTAATTATACATGAAAAATGATGAATTACAAGTATTCTATAAAATATTAATATGTTAGAAAATACAAGCTAAAACTTGCATTTTGCTAATAATATATGCCATAAAAAACTTGTCCCCCTAGGAAAGCCTCCCTCGGGATGCTTCATATGCCCAAGATGGCTATGAACCCGGCTATTAAATAGCAGAACGACTAATCTTTTTTTTTAAAAAAAATCTGTGAGCCAAACTTTCAACCTCAGGGTTTAGCTTATTCATTATACCATTTTCTTCTAATGATGACTTATTTTGTATGACCCTCCACCAAACTTTATATAATATAATAAAATATAATTGATATTTTTGTACGTCACAATTAATAGTTGACATGTAAAAAGTTCTAGAAAGAGTTGGTGCGTAGTAGTACAAGATTGTGCTAGTTAATTATAGTCAACAAGCAGGTACGTAGGTACAGAGAAATAGATGAGACTAGAGGTCAGGCCAGTGGCGGAGCTAGAAAAAATATTTAGGTGGGGCACATCGTAGCCACAACTTTGTAACGACATTTATCGAAAAAAAACACATCGTAGACAGCTAATCTATGGCAAAATTAAACAATGACTGCTGATGGTACCTCCAATTTGAAAATAGTAGTCCTTGAATCCAAAAAGACCAACCAAACAAGAAAAATGTGTCCAAATTAAAGACCAAAATCCAACATCCAAGAGCTAAGAACCTGTAAATTTGAAGAACAAATCAGTTAATGATTTAGCCATTCATTTCTTGCCGTTCGGGGCAGCTGTAACCTACTGTGAGCAGCACGGCGTGGGCTTTGGAGTGGCCGCTGGCCGGGGCAACTGCAGTGAGCAGCACCGCGGGAGGAGTTCCACAGAGGCGCGGACGGGAGACGAGGCGCGAGTGGCCGAGCGATTTGGCAATAGATGGCAATTAGGAGTTGGTGGCACTTTCGTTGGGCCAGCTAGGCTTATTGGGCCGCTTATTTACTTCTCTCCCTGGTATTCCGAGTGCTAGCTGCTGCTCTCTGTCGCGCACAACGCCGGACGCCGATGCACCTTCGCTGGAACGGTGGCCGGAAGGAAGTATAAGACAGCTCCGGCAGAAGAGGTACTAGTAGTGGTACGCCAGCGGTAGCTGGGGCAGCCGGCCCACCCTGCCGTATGGGTGGCTCCGCCTCTGGGTCAGGCACACGGTTCGCGTAGGGGTCTCCTCGGTCTTCTTCTACTACCAGAAAATATAATTTCCATGTCGTACGTGTGTGCTGCAAGTGCTAAAGTGCCAACCTTCGTTATACGACATTCAGTGCTCCATATGCAAGCAGATCGGGTCATTGGCCGGCTGACCGGTCTCTAGAATGTTCGTCAACTACGAGTACTCAACTTATTTCTCGTTTAATACTCCTTTCGTCACTATTTTTCTTCGTGTTTCCTTTGTCCTAATTTTTTTATTTTTCTACATTTGATCAAATATATAAAAAATATTATGATAATTAATAAATATAACTAGATTGCTCATAAAATATATTCTTATAGCAAACATATATGGCAACATAAACATTGATATTCTTCAATAAGATTGGTTGCACATAAAAAGGTTTAGAGAAAAAATAGTATCAAATATTTTAGGTTTGGCCGAGTCAACTTAGCATCAAATATGCAAACTTATGTATATATACTATGAAATTATATATAGTAATATATTTTTATATAGATTTTTACTTAACACTATTTTAGAACTGCATTCTTTCTAGAAAGCTACTACCTCCATCCCAAATTATAAGACGTTTGACTTTTTAAATCAAAGTTTGACCATTTGTCTTATTCAAAAATTTACGTAAATATTGCCAAATTTAAGTTATTCTTTAAGAATTATAATTAATAAAGCAAGCCATGACAAAAGAAGTAATATTTTCTAAAATTTTTTGAATAAGACGAAAGTGATCAAATTTAGTGTCAAAAAAAGTCAAACGTCTTATAATTTGGGATGGAAAGAGCAGTATATAATCACAGTGGGTCATTTCGACCATCAGTTTTTTTCTAACTCACTAGTACTAGTATTTTGCCCTGCAGATAGAGTTGACACTTGACAGTGACATATGCCAATTTGTCAGATGGATATATTCCGTCTGTCTCAAAAAGCGTAATTATGGGGTCCGTGTCACTCAATAAACGCTTAAGTTTGACTGAATCTATAGTAAATAGTACTAATACCAATTTCATAATTAATGTAATTCTATATTTTCCATTATAAATGTAACACCTCAAGTGTTAAGCTTGCATTAGGCCAATAATTAATTGACTTGATCATCATTCAGCATGACATAAGCATCATCAAGCATTAAACCCTAAATGCATCATCATTTTTGTGCTTTGCATTTTAAATTTATGCTTGATTGTTAATTGATTGTTTAGTTAATTAATTGACCTGCAAATGACTTTGTCAAAGTTGAATCCACTTGCCCAGCAATTTGAAAAGTTTTAACAAAATTTATTGCAAAAGATTTGGTGTATTTTGGAGCAAAAGAAAATAAGCTGGAAAATTCCCTTTTAAGCCTAAATTCAAAATGAATTTGTAGTTCAAAATTTATTTGGAATTTTGACCTGAGCCTTAAATGAAAGTTGTTTAGTTTTTATTTCTCTACAACTTTTATTTTGGGTACTTTTCATGAAAAGGCTTTTAAAATTGCCAAAAGGATACTTTTTGGTACAGATTTAATTTTTCAAAAAAAATACCACCTCAACCCGAGCAGGCCGAGTCCGGCCCACTCGCCCACCGCCCAGCGTCCGCATCGGTGCAGCGCCTGCCCGCGCGCCAGCGCCGTGGCCGACCGGCCACGGGCGGGGCGCCACGCGCCCGCCATGCCCCGGCTAGACGCCGCGTGGCCGGCGATTCCCCGGCGATGCGGGCCCGCCACCACCGGCCGCGCCTACACCCGCTTCGCCTCGGCCGTCCACTCCCGCACGCTCACTCACTCACTCGCTCACTCTCTCTCGCCCTCGTGCGCACGCACACAGCAGCAAGCAAGACGACGCGGCGGCACCGCAGCCCGCCACCGCGGCGAGCCGCCGTTCCACCGCCGTCCTCGCTGCGCGCGCCATCTGCCCGCGCGCACGGCCGCCGCCACGACCCACTCCACCTCGCCAAACCTCCAGCCGCCATCGTCGGCACCAGGTGAGGGCCAATTTTAGCCGTCCCCTCGACGCCGGTTCGCCGGAGCACGCTGCCGCGGCTGCTCGTCGCGGCCGACCACCCACCGCCGCCTCCATTGGCTCGCCACCGCGCGCACTAGGCACCTTAGGAGCGCGCCCGGCCTCCGGTGGGGTCGGTTGCCCGATGGGCGTTACGCCGCCACGCCGTGAGCTTCGCCGGCGTGCGCTCGCGCCATCGCACCGCCATGCTTGTGCGCCCCAGGGCTTGGCCACCCAATCGGGTGCCTAACCCCACTGGGTAGCTTCACCGTCGCCCACGGTACGGTGCGCACCTCACCGTCGCTTCGCCGTGGCCGGAGAGGCAGGAAACTCCGCCGTACAGCGCCGCCGCCGCCTCACCGCGCCGCCACCGTTTTCGGCTCACCGCCCGGCTACCACCAAAGCACATCGGTGGGTGCGTCTCGCGACGGGAGCACGACGGTCCCACCCCTCGCCATCGGCCACCTCGCCGGCCGGCGAGCTAGGGCTCTGGCCAAAGCCGGCTCGCTCTCGGCCGGTTGACGGGTGGGGCCAGGTTGAACCCCTGCCCGTGTGTCGCCTACCCGTGGTCCACTGGACCGGGTGCACCTAGCATTAGGGTTTCGGTTTTCTTTAAAAAGAATTTCTAGAAATGCTTTTAATTGTTTTAAATTCATAACTGGTGCAAATGGAGTCCAAATTTGATGAAACTTATTTTGTTTGGTTTCTTGTGAGTAGATCTATCCAAGAAAAATATGAGATGTCATATTTGTGATACTTTTCTGTGTAGATTTATTTAATTACTTTAATTGCTAGAATCTGGTAAAATGCATAGTAAATTATATATTGCTTAGAAAAATATGATTCTTATTTTGTTAGCTTTGTTATGTGATGTACCTTCTGAGAAAAAATATATGCCATGCAGTTCCTATGTAAAAATATTAAGATATGAATTAATTGTGTTTTAGACTGATTTTTTTATTGATTTTGAGTAAATTAATTATGAGGAATTATGTCCTGGTAATTTTTGATGACTGCTCTTGTGCTAAGAAGTTCTAGTTACAAAAATAAAATCTGTTGTTTGATACTTTCTACAGTACAAAGTTGTTAAATATGTATTTCTGTTCTGTTGCTTCATCTTTTTGTGTAGACTGTTGTACTTGATGAAATGTGATGAAAATTTTATCATGGCTCTGTTATGGCATAATATAGCTCCTGTAATGTTTGTAGAATTTTCTGGACTGTTTAGACAGAGGTCACAGTTCAAGCCTATTATTTCACATGAAATGATAAGGCTCTGATTTAATTGTTTTAGTAGGTTCTATATTTACTTTTGAGCACTTTTAGTTATGTTTGATTTGCTGGTCCTGTTATGCAGCACCATAACTGAAATGTGATGTTTAGCTATGAATATTGTTACTTCTCTTTTATTCATGTGTTGTGAGTATGTGTGTGTGCCTATACACACCCCTCTTCTTTATGCACTTCTCTAAGTGTTTAGAGAAGAGATTTACATGTACTCAATAATGAGTTAAGTTGTTATTAGAGAAATATGCACTTACTCAATAAAAGGGTTTGTTAATTATTCTTCACCAAGAGCATCATATGTTGTGTATTCACCATACTTATGCATGTGCATCGCATTATACAGGTTCGCAAGAGGACCCCCAACTTTTGGAGACCAAGGAGAACCCTCAGGAGGAGTTGCAGTAGGAGGTTCCAGTAGGAGGGGACGAGGAAGACCTGCCCGAGTGTCCGGATCACCGCGCAGCTGATTTTGAGCAAGGCAAGCACCAGAGCATCTACTTACCTATGCTTTCTAACAGTCTAATTATGTTTTATGATTGTTGCATTAAGTATAGGAGTTGTGTGAGACCGTTGATGCATTATATCCTTGCTTTACCATTGATTTATTCTACCTTGATATACCCTGCTAGTCTAGGGCGAATAAACTGCCTAGCTTGCTTAGACGGTAGAAGTCGGGTGATTTCCTGTCATCCGCGAGTATAGGTGGTTACCTATGATTGATGGAAAAGCTTATGTTGATATCATCTAGTTGATGGTTATGGTCAGGATAAATGGAGATCAGACGGAGTCTTGTGGGGTTGTTGGACCATAATGATTCCATCTGTGTCGACTAAGGACCATACCGTTGTTGTATCACAAGTCATGTTGAACGCATGCCTCATACTTAGCTGGCCGCATAAGCACTTTCGACCGCGAAGCCTAACACTATCTAGGCCGGTTCTCTACCCGTTCGCACCGTATCGGAGATGGATGGGGGACCACAGGGGCGCGAAGAGTAAGTTCGAGGTCCAGCATGGCTGGTTAAGGCAGTCGGGCGGTCCCTGGGTATGGTGGTTCCACTCGAGTCCGTGTTGTTTTCCTGGATATGTGCCATAGTGACCTGTACCTCACTTTAGCGGGTGAGTGTGATTTATGTGAGGAATACCTCCAGAGCTCAGTAGTAATCGATTCGAATCGCCATCGTTCCTGGACAGTGAACACTTGACTTGAGCTGTACCATCGTAGTAATGATTATGGAATGTGGTTAATGATGATGAGTTAAGCTAATGGTTATGATTATGGTTACTACTTGGTTGCTTAATCATGACTAACATACTATAATGATGCATAGTCAGGTGCTCACCTAGCATAAATAGAAATGGTTAAGATGAGCTATCACTTTAAATGTTACTACCGTTTTTATGCAAAAAGAGTCAAGCTATCCCCTGATAAAGCCTGTCATACTCCTTGGAGTCTTTTATTTTAAGTCAGACGGGTAAGTCTAGCTGAGTACCTTCTCGTACTCAGGGTTTTTCCCGCTTGTTGTTTGTGTAGACGGGCATACCTTCCACGGTGCACGCGCTACTTGTCTTTTCCCTATGGATTAGAAGACCGTGGGCAAGGTCAATCTTTACTATTCTCCCCAACATACTTTTGATGGCATGACTATGGACTGACACTGTATTATCTTTTAAATGTGTGAGTTGTTGGGTTGAGCCTTTAAAACTACTTTGCTTTCGCTACTTGGATTTGAGAACTTGGTTTGTAATAACTTTATTTTCCGCACTCTGATGTTGTCGAACTATTTGTAAAATATTGTAACGTCGCGAATGGTGACGCTAAACTTGTACGATCTTGGTTGATGATTTTTGGTGTGGAATCCTTCGAGATTTCTAGACTACCGGGTTTATAACAGCTTAAGTGTGATAATTGCTTGCTTAGCGAGTGATTTTTCACTTATGCTTTTATAAATTGGCCAGTTCTGTTACAGCTTGCATCAGAGCAAGGTTTAGAGGTTATTGTTCACATGTATATTTAAAACAAAAGATTTTGGTTTTAAAACCAGATTTTTAACTTATAGATCTATCAGTCTTTTAAGAAAATCTCATTTGCAAACTAAGAGTGTGCCAGTGGTCATATCCTTTATGTCCAATTAAGGACTCTAGGTGGCTATTTAAGTACTGACTTGGGGGCTTGCATCGTATTTTATTTTCACTGTTGCTTATGCAGCAAGGTAATTGTATGGGTGCCATTTGCTTGAATGGTAATGTATGGTTCAAATGCCTCTACTCCTCGGTAAGTGGGAGTTGTGAGAGCATGGTTGTCCAACCGGCAATCTAGGGGAGTGCTAGTGTGATACCGAAAGTACTTACATATCAAAACCATGTACTTACCAAGGTGTTTAATTGTGGGTTGTGCCATCTGTTGAGACGATGCCGTCATGTGGACGAGGATCGGGTAGTTGTACTACATATGCGTGTATTTGGGAATGCACGTATGTGTGAGTATTTAATCTTTATATTTCTGCAACACATTTATTCATACTGTTGAGATGGGCTGAACTAGATTTTTTGCAGGTACATAATAGCGCTTCGTGTAGAACATCTAGTTATACGCTATGAGAGAACGTTGTATGCCACCGTTTATACCACTAGAATTATTTTTGCTAAGTTTGTGAGAACGTAAGATACGTACATAGATCATATTTGTTCATCTCATGTCATTACATTTACCTTCCCTTATAAATTGATTACTTCTGTTAATTAAAATTGGTTAATTAATCACTTGACTCACTCGGGATAAATTTCTAAACAGATGGCCCGCACCAAGCAGACAGCTCGCAAGTCCACCAGAGGCCGTGTACCGCGTGGACAGCTCGCACCTCATACCACTATCTAGGAGGACCACTTCCTGGAGGAGTTCGAGATGCCCACGCTCCTTTGGCGTGTGTTGGCCCACGTGGGCTACACGGAGGAGCAGCGACCCGTGTACTCCTGGGTGACCGAGGAGCCGAGCAACGGGGACAACATGGTTGCTGTGGAGGTTACCGTCCCACCACTCCACGAGGACTCAGAGTGGGAGGGGTGGTACCTATGTGCCTACGGAGTCACACTGGAGGAGGGGCTAGCAGAGCCGCCTTCTTCGTGTTGCGCACCTTTATGGATCATTTCCCGCCGAGCATGGCACATGCTTTGGCCGGAGTTTTCCCCGTGGTGACCCTGCTGACACATTTTGGGAGCAGTCCCCCAGCAGGGCACGCTGGCCAGGGATCGATGAGATTGAAGACAGTGACAATACGGCAATGAGTGCCATGTTCGCCCTGGTGCAGACTCTTGATGCTACCCAGTCCTGCTTGTACAAGATGGGAGACTGGAACAAGGCCCTGTGGAAGAAGGAGCAGAAGAGGAAAAAGAGGGACTCGGACCACGTCCGAGATCTGAGGCACCAGATAGAGCTTGTCGTGGCTACCAGAGACGACGCTGAGGCCCGTGAGAGGGAGGCAAACAGGGAGATTGCTACCTTGCGTGCACGTGTTGCATGCTTTGAGCAGTATGAGAGAAACAGCGACAGGATGATGGCATATCTGGTGATAGAGAGGAATGAAGCCCAGAACGATGCCCACCAGCTAGGGCACCAGCTCGTTGAGCGTGAGGCGTACATTGACCAGTTGCATGAGGACTACCATGTGCTGTACAACTAGGTTCACCCTCACCACGAGCCTGGAGCTGCTGAATTAGAGCCTAGAGTCATCGACGCTGACGGAGGCGAGGAGGACGCTGACCTTCCACCTACACCTGAGTCTGCACCTGACACTGACGTTGTCCTTGCTGCCGAGTCTGACGTTGGTAGCGAGCACGAGTAGGCTAGTAGTCTCATCGCTAGTTGTAGTTGTGCTCTTGCTTCTTTTGTTGTTGGCACATAACCTTTATGAGATGTGACTCATGTATATTGGATCTTCATGTGTATGTGGTGCTATCTGAACGCCTAAAGTTCAGTGTATGTATGCTGGCAATTTTGGATGTTGTATGCCTTGGATGATGTTATTTTAGTAATCTAATTAGTGATGTTATGAATTGTGGAAATAAATCTTTATGCCTGAGCGTTGTTGAATGAATTTATTTCTTCTAATAATTCATTGGCATGATTATTACATTCGCTTACAATGATTGTAACATCACCTAATAATTATTTGTTGCCGGGATATGCAGATGGTGGGAACTCGCCGCACTGCCACGATGAAGGCACCGCAGGTGGTAATGGAGGCAACGGTGGAAATGGTAATGGTGGAGGAAACAGAGGTAACGGGGGTGACGATGCAAACTCCAGGAGAGACCTGCCACCACCACCTCCTTCGCCGTTGACTACGGAGCAACTGTTCCAATAGTTCTTGGGCAGTCAGAGGAACATGGAAGCAACGCTGCGAGATATTGCAGCCAACACCAGTCACAGAGGCTACCGTGACCGCCCAGTCAATCAGTACAGCACGTTCAAGGACTTTCTAGATACCGATCCATCCAAATTCCTGCAGGCTAAGAAACCACTTGAAGCTCTTGAGTGGATCAACACAATGGAAGACAAGTTTCATCTGCTGCGTATGACCAAATCTCTGAAGGTAGAGTATGGGGCACATCAGCTGCAAGGTCCGGCTGGGATTTGGTGGTCCCATCAATGCACCACTTTTCCACCCCTTGCACCCATCACCTGGGATCAGTTCACACGGGTGTTTCATAGCAACTATGTTCCACCTGGGCTGATGGCCATGAAGGTGTCAGAGTTTATGAGGCTTACCCAGGGCAACAAGAGCATGAATGAGTATCTGCTAGAGTTTAACAACTTGTCCTGCTATGCTCCAACCTATGTGAACACTGAGGAGAAGAAGATAGCCAACTTCAAGAGGGGTCTTAACACCAAGATGGCCAAGACCATGGGAATCAATTTGAGGACAACCTTCAATGAGTTCATCAGTGACTGATTGACATAGGAGAACAACAACAATCTGCATACTACTTCTAAGAACCACAAGAGAAACTATGAGGGAGGATCTTCTCAGTTCAGGCCTTCAATGGTGAATCGTCCGCAGTACCGCCCTCCTGCTCAAGGTTCAAGGTTCCGTGCATCAGCTCCAAGGAGGAATCCTACAGCTCCACCACCCTAGAAGAACCAGAGCGGTTATCGTCCACCTGCACCACAAGCTCACGCCAAGACTGGAGGTTCCACGGCAGCTCCTCCCGCCGTGAGAGGCCCATGCTTCAACTGCAATCAGATGGGTCATTTCGCCAAGTACTGTCCCTACCCGAAGAAGCAGACAACCTATCCTGCCCGTGCACACCACACCACCGTGGATGAGATTCCCAAGGAGAACCGCCATTCGCGGGTACGCGTTTCTTATCAATCAACATCCTGCAGTTGTTTTATTTGATTCTGGATCATTGCATTCTTTTATGAGTCAAGCATATGCACGATCACATGAGTTAGAGCTTAAGCAATTAGATTATGGGTACCACATCAGCTCTGCTGGTGCTGATGTCCTATCTAATCAGATGCTTGAGGAAGCAACTTTTGAAATTGGAGATAAGTCCTATAGAGTTAATTTGGTGGTACTTTTGGTTTAACTATGGATATGATCTTGGGGATGAATTAGATGAAAGATAAGCAAGTTGTGATTGATACTAGGAATAGAACAATTACCCTCAAGGAACCTAGAGGTGATGGCACGTTTGGTGTTATTGCCTTGAGTTGCGCACATGACCAAGTTAACATATGCTATCCGAGCTTCTTCTCTTTCTGAGATTCCAGTGGTTTATGAGTTTTCTGATGTTTTTCCTAAAGATTTGCCTGGGTTACCGCCTGACAAAGATATTGAGTTTGCAATAGATCTTGTACCGGGTACAGCTCCGATATGCAAGAGACCTTATCGTATGCCTCCCAATGAGCTAGCGAGATTGAAGAAATAGTTGTATCAGTTGAATAAGTTGGGTTTCATCGGGCCAAGTACTTCAATGGGGTTGTCCAAATTTGTTTATGAAGAAGAAAGATCACTCTTTGAGGCTGTGTGTTGATTATCGACCGCTCAATGTCGTAACAGTCAAGAACAAGTATCCTCTACCGAGAATTGATATTCTGTTTGATCAGTTGTCTAAAGCTAAAGTGTTCTCCAAGATTGATTTGAGGTCAGGTTATCATCGATTAAGATTCGTCCATCAGATGTGCATAAGACTGCATTCGTTACTAGATACGGGTTGTATGAGTATCTTGTTATGTCCTTTGGCTTAACGAATACTCCTGCATACTTTATGTATCTCATCAATTCAGTCTTTATGCCCGAATTGGATAAGTTCATGTTGTATTCTTGAATGACATTCTGATCTACTCTGTAAATGAAAAAGAACACACCTAGCATCTAAAAGTTGTGCTTACCAGACTAAGAGAACATAAGTTATATGCTAAGTTCAGTAAATTTAAGTTTTGGTTAAAGAAAGTTGCTTTTCTTGGTCACATCATTTCTGAAAATGGTATTTCAGTCAACCCGCACAAGGTACAAGAGGTTATGGATTGGCAGGCACCAACGTCTGTGCATGAAGTTCGGAGTTTTCTTGGAATGATAGGGTATTATCGCCGTTTCATTCTAGATTTCTCTAAGATTGCCAAGCCAATGACGAGTTTGCTATAGAAAACACAAGTTTGTCTGGACAGAGGCATGTGAGGCAGCTTTTCGCACCTTGCGAGAGTTGCTACCCACTACTCCTATCTTGGCACAACCAAATATCGAGAAGCCATTTGATGTGTACTGTGATGCATCGAAGACCGGTTTGGGTTGTGTGTTGATGCAAGATGGCCGAGTGATTGCTTATGCTTCACGTCAGTTGAGAAAGCATGAAGTCAACTATCCCACACATGATTTGGAGTTAGCTGCAGTTATGCATGCATTGAAGATATGGAGACATTATCTGCTGGAAAATGTGTGCAATATCTACACTGATCACAAGAGTCTCAAGCACATCTTTACTCAACCTGAGCTCAACATGAGGCAGCGAAGATGGTTAGAGTTGATCAAGGACTATGACTTGCAAGTTCACTATCATCCTGGGAAAGCAAATGTAGTTGTAGACGCTTTGAGTCACAAGTCACATCGCCATGCTGTAAAGCCATTGTTTGGAGCAAAGTTCAATCTGATGCATCCTACAGTCCTGCACGATATCCAAGTTCGGTGTTCCCTCGACCAACAGATCATTGAAGGCCAAAAGGCCGAACCTAGCATCTATCACCTCAAAGAAAAGATGAAGAAGAAACCATTTCCGTATTTTAGACTGGATGACAATGGTGTACTTTGGTTCGACACTCGTCTTGTCGTGCCGAAGGATCGAAAACTCAAGAACAAGATAATGGATGAGGCTCACCTTTCCAAGCTATCCATTCACCCTGGGAGCAACAAGATGTATCATGATCTGAGACCTTGGTATTGGTGGACCAAGATGAAGAAAGAAATCACAGCTTATGTGGCTCGATACAATACTTGTTGTCGTGTCAAGGCCATTCACATGAAGCCGACAGGTTTACTGAATCCTCTACCAGTCCCTGCTTGGAAGTTGGATGATATCAGTATGGATTTCATCACCGGTCTACCAACTTCACAGAAAGAGAATGATTCAATTTGGGTGATCATCGATCGGCTAACCAAGTTAGCTCACTTCTTACCTGTCAAGACTACCTACAGACCACCTCACTATGCTGACCTCTACATCTCTGAGATTGTTCGTTTGCATGGGGTACCCAAGATGATAGTATCTGATCGAGGACCACAGTTCACTGCTCACTTTTGGAACCGTATGCATGAAGGTATGGGAACTAAGTTACTGCACAGCACTGCTTATCATCCCCAGACTTCAGGTCAGACTGAAAGACTTAATCAAGTTCTTAAAGATATGTTGAGAGCATGTGTGTTATCTGCTAAAGGATCGTGGGAATCTTAGCTACTGTCGGTGCGAGAACTGGTGGCCCTAGCCCCGACGAGTGAATTTGTGGTGCGTGCTCCCAACTCCGGATGGTGTGCGAGATGAACACAAGGGTTTAGACTGGTTCGGGCAATAGAAGGCCCTACGTCCAGTGGGGGGAGGATGCCTTGTATTATCTTGCACCGAAGTGCTTGTAGGTAGGGGTGTACAAGCAGGTGGAGGGAGGGAGCCGGTCCCAAGTCTCGTGGTGAAGAGTGTGAGTGAGCTTGAATGCTCGCGTGTCTGCTAGATGGGATGTCCCCCAATCGACGTGCCTCTCCTCCCCTTTTATAGCCGCAAGGGGAGGTACAAGCTTACAGTACAGTGTCTGAATGGAAGAGATGGTGGTGGGCGCCGCCTCGTCTCGGCCGAGGCCTCGGAGTTCCTCTTCTGCCTTGTGTCGAGGCCCCGGTGTGGGCGGTGGTCTTGTCTTGCACGGCGCCGCACTTGCCGATAGCGGGCGCCGTTCCGTGGAGCCGGATCCTCGATCTTGCCGATGGAGGGGACGTCTGTCCCCAAAGAGGGTCGGCGAGGACGTCATAGTGAGCATGCCGGGACGCCCAGTAGCGTCTCTGTAGCTTTGACTTCCCCCGTGCCCGAGGCTCGGAGAACTCCGGCGCCCACATTCGTCGCTGGACGGTTGGCACAGTGGAGAGCCGTCATCGGGGCGGTCGCCGCCCATCTCGGGCTCGTAAAACCTCGGTGGGACTGTTGCTTTGATCGGGCGTCCCCGCCCGGCTTGAATCCCGTACGGAGGATGACGCTAGGTTGCCGCTTGGGCGTGGCGGCCGCCGACTTCGAGCCTTGGTGACCCGACTGTCGGGGAGATTAGACAACATATCCCCCCACGCAGCGTGCATGGCCTTCTCTCGTGGAGGGTAACGTAATCCCCGAACGCGATGAGAGCCGTGGACGGGACGGCCCCCATGCTCGTCATCATCCGACAGCAATGTGGGAAGGCGGGCGGTGGTTAAACGCCAAGTCGCGGGCCGGGTTTGACCAGGGAGGTGCTGCCCCGTCCGAGGCCTGTCCCGCCGTGGGGCTCGGGCGGGACGGAGAGTCGGCTCCCGCCCGAGGCCTGCCCGCCGAGGCTCGGGCGGGGCGGAGAGTCAGCCCCGTCCGAGGCCTGCCCGCCAGGGGGCTCGGACGGGCGGAGAGTTGGTTCCGTCGAGGCCCCAGCGGTGGGGGCTCGGGCGGGACGGAGAGTTGGCGTTCGTCCGATCCCTCGGCGGGGTGGGCTCGGACGGGCCGAGACTGGACGCTGCCCCCGTGTGCCGCCCGTGGCCCGATTTGAATAGTGGGAGGCCTGTTGGGCCGAGCTTTGCGTTTGTTTGGCTTTCTTTAGGGGGCCCTTGTTTTGGTCCCCGACAGTAGCCCCCGAGCCTTTGAAGGAGTGGGTGCACTCGTTCAGAGGCTGAGGCTGTGCCGCTTTGGTCGCAAATGTCTCATTCCGCAGAGTGCGTGCGAGCGCACCTGGCGAGTGCAGCCCTCGAGGCCTCGGAGGGGTATGGAGGATTCCTCTTGAGGGTTTGCAGTTAGTTTACTTGGTGTAGCTCGTGTCGTCTTGGGAGCCACACTTTCCAGCGGGGGCGCGCGAGCGCACCCGCCGGGTGTAGCCCCCGAGGCCTCGGAGGAGCGTGTGCGCTCGTCCGAGGGCTTGTACGTGTTCTTAGTGGTGGAATGATTCGTGGTGCCGAGCCCCCGGGCCCGTCGGCTCGTCCGGGGGGTTCGGTCGTGTGTCAGGACGCTTTCCTGTGCCGGTTCGCGCGCTGGGGGAAGTCCCCCAGCCCTCGTGGTGACGAGGGGGAGCCGGTAGGTACTTGTTCGTTAATTATCACGCACCTCAGCGTCCCTTCCGCAGGGAGGAGGGTGGACGTCGTCGTGCTATCGTCGACGAGTGTCGAACATGACTTGGTCCGGTGAGCTGTTAACGGGTGAATCCGAGTGAACCGCCTGTGCCCCGTTCATTAGGGGTTGGCTGGGCCCGCAGGCGCGTTCATAAGAGCCGCACGGTATGCCTGAGGCGGGGCTCGGGTCCCGTCCGCCCGGGTCCCGAGGGCTCGATGCACTCCCACGCGGATCCCCTGCTCGGCTGCCATTGGCCTCGGATGCTGCTACGAGGGACGGCCCCGCTAGCGGGGCTAGGGCTAGTGTATGAGGCCGTCCGAGCTGCCCCCGACTCTGTTGCCCCGAGGCGGCCGTCGAACCCCGAGATGGGCCACCTCCGTTCCTCTAGACCGTAAATGGGCCGCCGCCCGGGTTCCTTCATGAAGAAGGAAAAACCGCTGTTTCACCCCCTCGCTGGGGCGCGCTTTTCTAGCGGCCGACGCGGGATGCGGAGAGCCCCGGGGGAGGTGGTGGGCGCGTGTGGGTCGTGGCCCCCACGGCGGACGTGATGCGCGGGCGCCGCGGCCCACGCCGCCACGCACGGTGGCGGCCCCCGGCCTTGCGCCTCGGATCCCCATGGGGGCAGGTCGCGCCCAGCGCACGGTGCTCGCTGGACCCAGCGGCATGCCGCCGTGTCTTGCCGCCGCTTTGGGTTGCGTGCGGTGTAATCGACACGGCGTATCGTGGATTGATACGCAATTAATGCAAAGAAGGGAAACGCGCCGGGTATAAGTACCTGTGTGGCGGCTGCATCGTCCTCCCTTCTCACCTTCCTCACCTTTGCTTCCTCCTCTGCCATCGCCATCTGCTCGAGCGCCGCTGAGGAAGAAAGGGAGCGAGGAGAGAGAAAACTTGCCTGCATCCACCCCGCTCGCCGCTGCCATGATGTCGAGGCCCGAGATCATCGGCGTGGAGGAGTGGGAGACGAGCTCCGTGACGTTGTCGGAGCTGGTGACGCTCGTGGGGAAGGGGCTTCTCCGCCCTTGCGCCGACGAGACCACGCCGGAGTGGATCGTCCCGCCGGCCGACCACCTGTCCCCGCGCCCGCCTCAGGGATACGTCGTGAGTTTCACGGCGTTCCATGAGAACGGGTTCGGGATGCCGGTGGGCCGCTTCATGAGGGCCATCCTCGAGTATTACGGCCTGGAGCTGCAACATCTCAACCCCAACTCCATCACACACTGGCGGTGTTCGTCGCCCTTTGCGAGGGCTTCCTTGGGGTCGAGGTCCACTGGGACCTCTGGCTCCACTTCTTCGAGGGCGCCCTCTTCTTCAAGGGTGTCGAGAAGGGGAAAAGGATATCCGTCCGCGTCGGTAGCTGCATGCTGCAGCTGCGGGCTCGCAACCGGGATTCGTATATCCCGGTGAAGCTGACTTCCTCCAACCGCTGGCCGGGCGCTTGAAGTGGTTCTACCTCCCGAACGACTCCGCCACCCGCCCGCTTACACCGGGAGGGTGTTCGACGCGGAGCCCGCGAGGTGGAAGGAGGAGATCATCCTGCAGAGGGTCATCCCTCTGGAGAAGGTGTTCCGCGCGCTGAGGAGGTTGACCCAGAAGGGGTTAGATGCGTCGGTCGTCATCGCCGCCTTCCACCACCCGCCGTCGAGTTCGCCCCCTCATGCATAGGCAGCCTTGCCTGTTTGACATGAGGGAAGGCGGCCCCTGGGCTAGGGCGAGGATGTCGTCCGTCGACCTTGATCATGCCGAGATCGTCGAACGGACCAAGAAGGTGGCGATGGTGGCCGACGTCTCCAACCTCTACAAGGTCGCGATGCGTCCTCACCAGGACGCCGTCTCCGTGGTGAGCTTCTGCGGCTATGCGCGGTTGGCTGGCGTTCGCCTCCTCCCCTTCGTCCTTACCTCGTCCTATTCTTCGCAGGGACTGTCCGGGAAGCTGAAGGCGTCCAAGCCCCCCATCGCCGCGGAGAAAGAGAGGAATAAAGCCCTCACGGAGAAGCAGAGGGGGAAGAAGAAGAAGAAGTCGGACAGAAACGTCCGTAAGGAGAACGAGCGGCGCGAGCTGGAGAAGCTGCGGCGCCGGCAGGCGGATGAGGGACTCCCCCGAGAGCCGACACCCTCCGATTCCTCCGGCGCTGATGACGATGATGAGGATGATGAGGGGGAGGATTACAACTTCCTCGGCTTCATGGAGGACGAGAGCGGAAGGACTCGTCGATTCAGCCCTCGGTCCCCGACAACGCCGCCGAGGCAGCCCGAGAAGACCCGACCGGCAGGCCTCGGCCTCGGCGTCCTTGAATCGGGGCCGTGTGTCGAGCCCAGGGCGTCCGGGGACGAAACCCCTGTCGGGAGGGGCGAGGCCCCTCCCCAGGTCGTCCCGTGCCGACGAGCCCGATCGGGGGGTGTCTCGACGCCGCCCGGGAACAGCCTTGAGGTGGCGCGGGAGGGCCGCCGAGGGTGAAGCGCGGGCCTCGCCAGCGGAGGTGGCGACGCTGGAGGGCTTGCACCCTGTACCCGCAACTCCAGAGTCGCGCGTGCCAAGGACGCCTCAAGTCGGAGCCCCCCGACGGGCGCGGCTCCGTGAGCGGCCATTCCGGCCGCCGCTCGGCGGGTGAGCATCTCTTCTTCTCTCGAGTCTTTCATCGTTTCTTTTGTTTCATTTCTTCCTCACGAAGTCCTGCGCTCTTCGCCTCCGCAGCCAAAAACACAAGACGGCCCCGGCTCGCACCGCTTCACTTCCAAGCGCCTGAGGCGAAAGGCCGGGCGGGGAGCGCCTCCTCGACCCCCTCGGTGGTGCCACCGCCGGGCGACCGAGGGAGAGGCGGGGTCGAAGGCCGCCGACCAGAAGGCGCCCCTGCCTGCGACGGAGAGGGGACGCAGTCCCCCATGCGGGAGGCCGTGGGCGACGCCTGCCGTGGAAGTCGTGGCGGCGCCCGCCTCGTGACCGCCACCGACACGGTCATGGGAGGAGCAGGCGCCAGCGCCACCCCCTGAGCCGCGCCTCAACGCAGAGGTGGTGGAGATCCCCCTCAGAGGAGACCACCCCTGAGCGGGGGAAAGAGGCAGTCGCTGCGACACGGCTTCTCGGTGGCGAGCGCGCAGGTCGTCGGGTCGGCACCCGCCGAGGGGTCCTCGAGCCGGAGTTGGTTCGCTTCGGGCGTGCTCCGGGAGGAGCTACTGCGATGGTCTGGTCGGACCGCCGATCCGGAGGGCCGCCAGTTTACGTGGCTGGACTACGCCTCGAGCGCACCCGGTGGGAGCAGACCGGCAAGTTTGTGCAGTCGGCCGATGACCTGCTTCGTCTGCTCTCGCCGATCTTCTCAAGAGACCTCCCTGCCATGTTAGAGGTATTATAAATGACTGAATTCTTACCTTGCCGCGGGCACCCGGAGATGATTAATCCGCTGGTTTTGGTTATCACAGGATTTGGCGAAGTTCTCCCGGGAGAAATCACAGTTTCTCCGGTTGAGGGCTGGCCTCGACGAGGCGCTCCACCTCTAGCGGCAGGAGGCAAACCGGCTGCGCACCGAGTTGACCGCCCGGAACAAGGAGAACGCCGACCTCCGCCTTCTCGTCTCGGACTGAAGGTTGAGGCCTCCGAGGGCCGGGAGCGTAGCGCTCTCTTGTCGGGCGGCCTTAAAGGAGCATTCGTCGGAGCTCGACCGGCTCCGAGCCGAAAAGGAGGTGATGAGGACGGCGCTTGTCAAGTCGTCCGACACTATTGGGACGTTGACGGAAAACCTGGTGAACATGGAAACTGATCACCAGCTCTACGTCAATGATGTCGCCATGGTGCGGGCCGAGCTTGGTCAAGCGCTGTCCGAGGCCAACAGGCTCGAGGTGCAGCTGACGGAGGAGGTGGTGCGAACGGAAGGTAAGTCTTGCATTTAGGCAGTCATATCCTTGCTTTGGCGCTCAGAGATTGACCCCTAACGGATGCAGAGCTGAAGAAAGAATCGTCGGAGCAAGCGGCGGCTCTCGTCGCGGCGCAGGCGGCCTACTCCTCGGCGCAGGGCGAGCTCGACGCCCTAAAGGAGAAGGTCCTGACCGTCTGCACGGTGGTCGAGGCTGACGAGCCCACTGGCAGCAATCCACTGAGCCACCTGGAAGCGTTGCCCCGCCAAGTGGAGACGCGTGTCCACACCGCCCTTCAGTCCGGCCTCCGACCGGGCGACGCACACCCCCCGGCGATGGCCCTCTCTCACTACGACCTCGACCTCCCCAAGATTTCTGAGGGGCTTGTCGTCGCCGAGGACGAGGAGGGTCATGAAGGGGAAGTATTCGCCGAGCTGCTCCATCGGGCTGAAGAAGCTACGTCCGCGCTGGTCGGGCATTTCCAGACGGCCATCCTTCCTGGTGCCGCCGGAGGGGCCGACGCTGCTGACGCCGCAGATGCCGATGCCAAGGAGAGAGGGGGGTCGGACGCCCCCCGATAAGTTCTGCAATTCGGGCCGAGTGTGCCCATGTAAAAAACTTGATTAGTATTTCGTTTTTTCTGTGTGAATCTAAGTTCTTGGCCCGTCGAGGCTTTACAATTTGTTGATCGTTTTCTGCCTATTTTTCGTGCCTTTGAATCTCGCCTCGTGTTTAGATTAGGGCCGTTTGCGGGGACATTGAGTTTTTTAGGTTCGTTCCTTAGTCAAGGTCGGTAAGTAGAGGCTCCGTAGCGCTGGGGCGTGGGAGGCCTCGTAGCTTTGCCAGCTCTGACGTTCGGAGCGATCCCCCCCGCAAAGCATGAACCTTCTTTGTCCTTAGGTGGTGACTCCCTGGCTCATCCGACCCTAGGTTTCGAAGACGCCTTTCTAAACGTTCGGGATCTTCAGCACGAAAACGTTCGAAAAATGATAAACAAAAAGGTAGAGTGCTTGCAGAGTGCTTTTCAGGAGGGGGTTCCCCCCTGTCCAGCCCCCGAGGGAGGCTCGGCTTTGGTGGATCAAAGCCGAGTCTCGCTCAGACTCTGAGGTGGTGTGGAAGTAGTTCGGGTCTTCAGCCCCCGAGGGCCTTGGACGTGTTTGTCGTTTGCAGAAAATTGTAAAAATGTGGAGTGCGTCCCATTTTTCTTTGAGAAACATGAAGTACAACTACATGTAGGAACTTGGAAGCTTAAGGGTAGAAGCGACGTAGCTGTTGGATGTTCCAAGCGTTGTTGAGGACTTCTCTGGCTTCGTTCGCGAGCTTGTATGTGCCCGGCTTGAGCACCTCGGCGATGATGAAGGGCCCTTCCCAAGGCGGCGTGAGCTTGTGGCGTCCTTGGTTGCTCTGGCGGAGTCGAAGCACCAGATCGCCCTCCTTGAGGTCTCGGATCCGGACCCGTTGGTCGTGGTAGCGTCGAAGAGACTGCTGGTATCTTGCTGAGTGTAGGAGGGCTGCGTCCCTAGATTCCTCGAGCATGTCCAGCGAATCTTCCCGAGCTACTTGGTTTCGTGCCTCGTTGTAGGCCTTGAGCCTCGGGGATCCAAACTCCAAGTCGGTGGGCAGCATGGCCTCGGCACCGTACACCAGGAAGAAAGGCGGGAACCCCGTGGCTCGGCTCGTCGTCGTCCTGAGGCTCCAGAGGACTGAGGGGAGTTCCTCGAGCCACCTTTTGCCGTACTCATTGAGCTTGTTGAAGATCCGAGGCTTAAGCCCTTGCAGTATCATCCCGTTGGCCCGTTCCACTTGCCCGTTCGTCTGAGGGTGCGCGACCGAGGACCAGACGACGCGTATCTGGTGCTCGTCGCAGAAGTCTCGGAACTTCACCCCCGTGAACTGGGTGCCGTGGTCGGTGATGATGGAGTTCAGGACTCCGAAACGGTGGACGATGTCGGTGAAGAAGAGCACCGCCTGCTCGGACCGAATGTTGGTGACGGGGCGTGCCTCGATCCACTTGGAGAACTTGTCGATGGCGACGAGCAGATGAGTGAAGCCCCCGGGCGCCTTCTTGAGGGGTCCCACCAGGTCTAGCCCCCACACGGCGAAAGGCCATGTGATTGGGATGGTCTGGAGAGCCTGAGCCGGCAGGTGCCTCGACGAGCGCATACATCGCACACCCTCGCAGGTGCGTACCACCTTGGTGGCGTCAGAGACAGCGGTCGGCCAGTAGAACCCCTGCCGGAAGGCGCTGCCGACGAGAGACCGGGGGGCGGCGTGGTGGCCGCATACTCCGGCGTGAATCTTGCGGACGAGGGCGAGGCCGTCCTCGATCGTGATGCATCGGGCCAGATGATTCCCGAGGGGCTTCGCTTGTAGAGTTCGTCCTCGATAACGACGAAGGACTTCGCTCTTCTTGCGATGCGCCTGGCTTGGTTGAAACCCTCAGGGAGGGTGCCTCGGACGATCCAGTCGAGGAGTGGTCCTCTCCAGTCCGGCTTGGGTTCGGCCTCGGGGCTTCCTCCGTCGACCTCCATGACTTCGGCGTCCGATGCCGCGGACACCTCGGAAGTCGTGGGGGCCTCAGATGCGGAGGGTGCCTCGGACGTGTCCCCTGCCACCGAGGGCGGATTGGGGCGGTTTCCCGAGGCCTGCTCCTGTTCGCCGAGGGTGACGGAGGGAGCTGCAAGGTCCTTGGTGAAGACGTCGGGAGGAACCGGGGTTCTCCCGGCGGCAATCTTGGCGAGCTCGTCGGCGGCTTCGTTGTACCTTCGGACGACATGGTTGAGCTCGAGGCCGTCGAACCTGTCCTCCAAGGCGCGCACCGCTTTGCAGTACGCGTCCATCTTGGGGTCGTGGCAGCTTGAGTCCTTTATGACTTGGTCGATGACGAGCTGGGAGTCGCCTCGGACGTCGAGGCGTTTGACGCCGAGTTCGACGGCGATCTTCAACCCGTTGAGGAGGCCTTCGTACTCTGCCATATTGTTCGATCTGGGAAGCTAAGGCGGATCGCGTACCGCATGTGTACCCCGAGGGGGGAGACGAAGAGGAGGCCGGCGCCGGCTCCGGTCTTCATCAGGGACCCGTCGAAGTACATCGTCCAGCATTCCGCCTGAAGCTGGGGCGGCGGCAGCTAGGTGTCGGTCCATTCTGCGAGGAAATCGGCCAAGACTTGGGACTTGATGGCCTTCCTTGGCGCGTAGGAGAGGGCTTCTCCCATGAGCTCGACGGACCACTTAGCGACCCGCCCCGAGACCTCCCGGTTCTGGAGGATTTCTCCCAACGGGAAGGAAGAGACCACCGTCACGGGATGGGCGTCGAAGTAGTGCCGGAGCTTACGCCGCGTCAGGACCACCGCGTAGAGCAGCTTCTGGATCTGCGGTAGCGGATCTTGGTCTCGGACAACACCTCGCTGATGAAGTAGACTGGCCTCTGGACCGGCAGCGCGTGGCCCTCCTCCTGTCTCTCGACGACGATGGCCGCGCTGACCACCTGGGTGGTCGCGGCGACGTACAGGAGGAGAGGCTCTCTTTCGGCAGGCGGGACGAGGATCGGGGCGCTGGTGAGGGCGGCCTTGAGCTTGTCGACGGCCTCCTGGGCCTCGGCGGTCCAGGAAAAGCGCTCGGTCTTCCTCAGGAGGCGATACAGGGGCAAGCCCTCCTCGCCGAGCCGTGAGATGAAGCGGCTGAGGGCTGCAAGACAACCCATGACACGCTGCACGCCCTTCAGGTTCTTCATCGGGCCCATGCTTGTTACTGCGTTCACCTTCTCCGGGTTAGGCTCGATGCCGCGCTTGGAGACGATGAACCCAAGGAGCATGCCTCGGGGGACCCCGAAGACACACTTCTCGGGGTTGAGCTTGACGTTCTTGGCTGTAAGACACTGAAAAGCGATCTTGAGGTCCGAGATGAGGTCGTCAGCCTTCTTTGTCTTGACCACAATATCGTCGACGTAGGCCTCAACGGTCTCACCGATGTGGTCGCCGAAGACGCCCTGCATGCACCACTGATACGTGGCCCCTGCGTTCCTGAGCCCGAAGGGCATCGTCACGTAGCAGTACATGCCGAAGGGGGTGATGAAGGACGTCGCGAGCTGGTCGGATTCCTTCATCTTTATTTGATGGTAGCCGGAGTAAGCATCAAGGAAGGATAAGAGCTCACACCCTGAGGTGGAGTCGATTATCTGATCGATGCGTGGTAAAGGAAAAGGAACTTTCGGACATGCTTTATTTAAACTGGTGTAGTCTACACACATCCTCCATTTTCCACTCTTTTTCCTAACCATTACAGGATTAGATAACCACTCGGGGTGGAACACCTCCTTGATGAACCCGGCCGCCAAAAGGTTCACCTCCTCACCGATGGCTCTGCGCTTTTCCTCGTCGAATCGGCGCAGACGCTGTTTCACCGGCCTGGACCCGGCCTGGATATCAAGGGAGTGCTCGGCGACATCTCTCGGAATGCCTGGCATGTCCGAGGGACTCCACGCGAAGATGTCGATGTTCGCGCGGAGAAAGTCGACGAGCACTGCTTCCTATTTGGGGTCGAGGGAGTCGCAGATCTTCACCGTCTTGCCGGACGAGGTGGAGGGGTCCAGCGGGACCTCCCTCACCCCATCGGACGGCTCAAAGGTGCCAGCGTGGCGCTTGGAGTCGAGGGCCTCGGAGACGGCCGTGGCCTCGGCGTGCTCGATGGCCTCCACGTCGCAGTTGAACGCGTGCTCGTAGGAGGAGCCAACGGTGATTACGCCGTTAGGGCCCGGCATCTTGAGGAGGAGGTACGTGTAGTTCAGGACCGCCATGAACTTCGCGTACGCGGGACGTCCGAGGATGCCGTGATAGGTTCCCCGGAAGTCAACCACGTCGAAGGTGATGACCTCCTTGCGGTAGTTCGATGGCGTCCCGAAGACGACCGGGAGGTCGATTTGCCCGAGGGGCCAGGCTCGCTTGCCCGGCACGATGCCCTGAAAGGGGGAGTTGGATGGTCGGAGGTGCGGGCGCTCCATCCCCAACAGGCTGAGGGTGTCAGAGTAGAGGATGTTGAGGGCGCTGCCGCCATCCATCAGCACCTTGGTGAGCCGCACGTTGCCAACAACGGGGTCAACCACGAGTGGGTACCTCCCGGGGTTCGGCACGTAGAGCGGATGGTCATCGATACCGTAGGTGATGGCGTCGGCCGACCATGGCAGGTACTGCGTTGTGGTGGGTCGCACCGAGAACACCTCTCGGCGCTCGCGCTTGATCTGGCGCGGGAAGAGTTTCGCCGGGAGACCCCCGATGACGATGAAGACATCGTGGACCTCCGGGAACCCGTCACCCTTGCCTTCGTCCTCTTTCTCCTTCTTCCTCTTGTCCTCGGGCGGGGGGAGCTTTTGGTAGAAGCGGCAGGCCAAGTCACACTCCCCATGGTGTGCTTGACGGGGAACTTGTGGAAGGGGCATGGCTTTTTAAGCATGTCGTCGAACGCCCCGGGCCCCGGGGGACCTCGGGGTGCCTTGCGGTCGGCCGCGGCGACGAGCTCATCCTCGGAGTCCTCCTCCTTCTTGCCGTGCTTGCCCCTCCGTTTGCCCCTCTTGCTCTTCTTCTGGCCGTGGGTTGCAGCGGCGTCCGCTCCTTCATCCTTCTGCTTCCCCTTGCTGGCGGCACCGCGGAAGATGGCCCCCACTGCTTCCTCGCCGGAGGCGAAGTTCGTGGCTACCTCAAACAGCTCGTTGGCGGTGGTGGGCATCTTCCGGCCTAGCTCGTGGACCAGCTCCTTGCAGGTTGTCCCGTCTAGGAACGCGCTGATAATGGCGGCCCGGCCACGTTAGGCAGCTCGGTGCACTTCTTGGAGAAGCGGGCGGATGAAGTCGCGGAGCGACTCGTCGGGCTTCCGGGCGGCAGCTGAAGGTCCCAGGAGTTCCCCTGGCGCACGTATGTGCCCCGGAAGTTCCCCACGGCCTTGACCAGGTCGCCCCCCGTAGATCGTGCGGGCGGGGAGGTGCTCCAGCCATGCCCGAGCGGCGTTGCCCAGTGAAGAGGAAGGTTGCGGATGATAAGCTTTGTCGTCGTCTGCCCCGCCCGGTTGGCAGGCGAGGCGTGTCGTTGAGCCAAACTGGGGTTTGTTTCTCCCGAGTACTTGGTGAGGTTGGCGGGCTGGCGAAACTGAAGGGGAACCGAGCCGCGGATCCTCGGCTGAAGGCGCGAGGCCCCTGGGGTCCGCGTCATCGCGGGTCATCGTCCGCAGTCGCGTCGGCCGCCCCTGCGGGCTGGTGGTCGCCCCGCGCCCTTGCCTCCCTCACGATGTTGCGAGCGTCGCCGTCGTCGAGGCTGCCGCGGTTGTCCTGGATGCGCTCGCGAACTGGTTTTCGCAGTGGATCCTGGTGGACCGAGGCCTCGCGCTCCTCCCGGGGAACGTCCTCGGGCTCCTCGTCCTTCTGCGCGCGAAGGCGTGAGGCTGAGCTTTCGGCCTGCTGGGCTGCGGCAGTCTCAATGTAGTCCCGCATCTCGTCGCGGATACGGCGCCCCTCCGGGGTGGAGGGTTCCAGCATCGCCCGGAGAAGCAGGGCTGCAGCCGCGACGTTCTGGCTCGCTCGCTGGAAGATGGGGGGCCGCTCGCCCCCTTCGTCATTGATGATCCTCCGGTGGACGTCGCGAGCATGCCGTCGCGCCGCGGGGCTCGTATCGAGCGGCGCGTGGTGACCTCGCTCGAGTGCGTCTATCCTCTGCTGCAGCCGAAGACGGTCGGTCGAGCTTGGCCCCCGAGGTCGCGAATCTGCTCGACGGTCTGCCGAGCGGCTCCCCCGGGCGTGGCTGCTGGATCTTCTGCCCTCGGAGTGGCTGCTGGCGGTGGAGTCCGCTCCCTCTGTGGTCGGGAGGTGTTAGGATCCACCGGGGTCGCAACCACTGGGGTGGTCCCGGCAGTGTGCCTGGGGTCACGATCCTGCCGCCGCCGTCGCTGCCGCGGGTGGGTGCCGAGGTGTCACGGACCTCCACGTGGAAGCACTCGCCGGGTCGCAGGTCGTCCGGGGAGTTGAGTCGGGGTAGCCGTGGGAAGGCGAAGGCGTGTTCCCGGATGAACCCCCGGCCTCGCTTCCTCGGGCGTGCCGGATGGGGGTGAATCGCGGCGCCGGAGGCGCCGCTGTTCCTCCCGCTGATCAGGTACTGGGCGTGACGGGATCCGCCGGGATGTCTGCGCTGGGCTGCGGGCGCCGGCGGCGACGCTGGCGCTCTTCTCCGGGGTCATGACGACAGAGACCGACGCCGCGGCCAGAGTAGCAGCGGCATTGACCAGGCAAACGGCTGGTGTGGTGGTGACGGCCGCTGAGAAGCCCCCTGCAAGAGGTGTCGCCTAGCTTGCTGCCAAGGCTCCTCCTCCAGTCCGCCGGCTGTGAGTCCGCCGTAATGACGAGAACGCGCGCCGCGGTTCCTTCTGCGCCGAGCCGGCGATGGATCCGCCGGGGCCGCGTCGTGGGGTCCCTGAGTCCCAGTCGAGAGGAGCTCCATGTCATACTGGACTCCAGTCGACACGAACTCGAGCTCACCGAACCTGATCAGGGTCCCGGGCTCCAGCGGCTGGTGGAGAGGAGAGTTGGGGTCGAAATGCCCCCGAGAAGCGTCGTCGCGTCCGCTGGCCATCCGGAAGTTTGGCGGGAAAAGAGATGAAACACGCACCGCCCCTACCTGGCGCGCCAACTGTCGGTGCGAGAACTGGTGGCCCTAGCCCCGACGAGTGAATTTGTGGTGCGTGCTCCCAACTCCGGATGGTGTGCGAGATGAACACAAGGGTTTAGACTGGTTCGGGCAATAGAAGGCCCTACGTCCAGTGGGGGGAGGATGCCTTGTATTATCTTGCACCGAAGTGCTTGTAGGTAGGGGTGTACAAGCAGGTGGAGAGAGGGAGCCGGTCCCAAGTCTCATGGTGAAGAGTGTGAGTGAGCTTGAATGCTCGCGTGTCTGCTAGATGGGATGTCCCCCAATCGACGTGCCTCTCCTCCCCTTTTATAGCCGCAAGGGGAGGTACAAGCTTACAGTACAGTGTCTGAATGGAAGAGATGGTGGTGGGCGCCGCCTCGTCTCGGCCGAGGCCTCGGAGTTCCTCTTCTGCCTTGTGTCGAGGCCCCGGTGTGGGCAGTGGTCTTGTCTTGCACGGCGCCGCACTGTCGATAGCGGGCGCCGTTCCGTGGAGCCGGATCCTCGATCTTGCCGATGGAGGGGACGTCTGTCCCAGCAGAGGTCGGCGAGGACGTCATAGTGAGCATGCCGGGACGCTGTAGCGTGCTGTAGCTTTGACTTCCCCCGGTTCCGAGGCTCGGAGAACTCCGGCGCCCACATTCGTACGCGGGACGGTTGGCACAGTGGAGAGCCGTCATCGGGGCGGTCGCCGCCCATCTCGGGCTCAGAAAACCTCGGTGGGACTGTTGCTTTGACTGGCGTCCTGCCCGGCTTGAATCCCGTACGGAGGATGACGCTAGGTTGCCGCGCTTGGCGTGGCGGCCGCCGACTCGGAGCCTTGGTGACCTGACCTGTCAGGGAGATTAGACAACACAGTCCCCCACAGTGCAGGCATGGCCTTCTCTGTGGAGGGTAACGTAATCCTGAACGCGGATGAGAGCCGTGACGGGACGGCCCCCATGCTCTGTCATCTGACAGGCACTGTGGGAAGGCAGGCGGTGGTTAAACGTCAAGTCAGTGGCTGGGTTTGACCAAGCGGCGCGCCCCGTCCGAGGCCTGCCCGTCGAGGGGCTCGGGCGGGACGGAGTCGGCCCCCGCCCGAGGCCTGTCCGCCCGAGGGCTCTGGGCGGGGCGGAGAGTCAGCCCTCACCGGGAGGCCTCCGCCCGCCGTGGGCTCGGACGGGCGGAGTTGTTTCCGCCCGAGGCCCCAGCGGTGGGGGGCCTGGGCGGACGGAGAGTTGGCGTTCGTCCAATCCTTAGCGGCGTGGGCTCGACGGGCCGGAGATCGACGCTGCCCCGGTGTGCCGAGCCGTGGCCCGGTTTGAATGTGGGAGGCCTGTTGGGCCGAGCTTTGCGTTTGTTGGGCTTTCTTTAGGGGGCCCTTGTTTTGGTCCCCGACGCCTACCTTTGGCTCGAGTTCTCCTACAACAACAGTTATCAAGAAAGTATCAAGATGGCACCGTTTAAAGCTTTATATGGCAGAAAGTGTAGAACTCCGTTGAATTGGGTCGAAGCGGGAGAAAGGAGATACTACGGTATTGACTTTGTTCCCGAAGCTGAAGAGAAGGTTCGAACCATTCAAGAACATATGAAAGCTGCACAGTCCCGACAAAAGAGTTATGCTGACACTAGAAGAAGACCTTTGATGTTTGAAGTAGGTGACTATGTTTACCTAAGAGTTTCACCGATAAAGAGCACACAAAAGTTTGGAGCCAAGAGAAAGCTTGCACCAAGGTATGTGGGTCCATACAACATTCTCAAGAGGAAAGGTGAAGTTGCTTATAAGTTGCAGTTACCAGAGTCAATGAGTTCAATCTTTTCAATCTTTCACGCCTCTCGCTTGAAGAAGTGTTTGCGTGTGCCCGAAGAAAGAGTTGATGAGCAAGAGTTGAGGCTAGTATCTGACTTGGTCTATAAAGAAGAGCCTGTGAGAATTGTGGATAGCAAGGAAAGAGTCACTCAGAATCGTTTGGTGCGAACTTACAAGGTCGTGTGGAGCTACCATGATGATAGAGATGCATCATGGGAAACTGAGGATTACCTGAAAGAAGTTTATCCCGAATTCCATAAAACCTGGTTAGTAAACCCAAATCTCGGGATGAGATTTCTTTAAGGGAGTAGGGCTGTAACACCTCAAGTGTTAAGCTTGCATTAGGCTAATAATTAATTAACTTGATCATCATTAAGCATGACATAAGCATCATCAAGCATTAAACCCTAAATGCATCATCATTTTATGTGCTTTGCATTTTAAATTTATGCTTGATTGTTAATTGATTGCTTAGTTAATTAATTGACCTGCAAATGACTTTGTCAAAGTTGGATCCACTTGCCCAGCAATTTGAAAAGTTTTAACAAAATTTATTGCAAAAGATTTGGTGTATTTTGGAGCAAAAGAAAATAAGTTGGAAAATTCCCTTTTTAAGCCTAAATTAAAAATAAATGTGTAGTTCAAAATTTATTTGGAATTTTGACCTGAGCCTTAAATAAAAGTTGTTCAGTTTTTATTTCTCTACAAATTTTGTTTTGGGCACTTTTCATGAAAAGGCATTTAAAATTGCCAAAAGGATGCTTTTTGGTTCAGATTTAATTTTTCAAAAAAAAATCCCACCGCAGCCGAGCAGGCGAATCCGCCCACTCGACCTAGTGGCCAGCGTCCGCATCGGGCGCGCGCGCCCAAGCCGCCAAGGCCGTGGCCGACCGGCCACAGGGCAGGGCGCCACGCGCACGCCATGCCCGGCCAGATGCCGCGTGGCCGCGATTCCCGGCGATGTAAAGCCCCGCCACCACCGGCCGCGCCTACACCCGCTCGCCTCGGCCGTCCGCTCCCGCACGCTCTCACTCACTCGCTCGCTCTCTCTTCGCCTTCTTTTTGCACGCACACAGCAGCAGCAGCGCAGCGGCACCGCAGCCCGCCACCGCGGTGAGCCGCCCGTTCCATCGCCGTCCGCCGCCAAGCGCGCCCGCCTAATAGCGCCACGGCCGTCGCCACGACCCACCCCACCTCGCCAAACCTCCAGCCACCATCGTCGGCACCAGGTGAGGGGCCAATTTTGGCCGTCTCCCTCGACGCCGGCGCCGGAGCACGCCGCCGCTGGCTGCTCGTCGTGGCCGACCACCCACCGCCGCCTCCGTTGGCTCGCCACCGCACGCACTAGGCACCCTAGGAGCCGCGCCAGCCTCCGGTTGGGTCGGTTGGCCCGATTTAGGCGTTACGCCGCCACGCCCGTGAACTCGCCGGGCGTTGCACTCACCGCCGCACCGCCATGCTTGCACGCCGGAGGCTTTGGCCACCCAATCGGGGTGCCTAACCCCTTGGTAGCTTCACCGTCGCCCACGGTGCACGGTGCGCACCTCACCGTCGCTCGTCGTGGCCGGAGACGGTAGGAGCGCCGCCGCACCAGCGCCGCCGCCTCATGGCGCCGCCACCGTTTCGGCTCACCGCCGGCTACCACCAAAGACACCGGGCGGGTGCGTCTCGCGACGGGGAGCACGACGGTGCCACCCCGCCGTCGGTCACCTCGCCGCCGGCGAGCTAGGGCCGGTCAAAGCCGGCTCGCTCTCGGCCGGTGA
This sequence comes from Chrysopogon serrulatus, assembly GCA_015844335.1. Taxonomy (NCBI): domain Eukaryota; kingdom Viridiplantae; phylum Streptophyta; class Magnoliopsida; order Poales; family Poaceae; genus Chrysopogon; species Chrysopogon serrulatus. Next base: position 10,638 of record JADLZL010008225.1, on the reverse strand, counting down.
CGGGTGGGGCCAGGTTGACCCCTGCCCCCCGATCAGCGACCCGTGGTCCACTGGACCGGTGCACCTAGCATTAGGGTTTCATTTTTTTTAAAAATAATTTCCGAAAATGCTTTTAATTGTTTTAAATTCATAACTGGTGCACCTAGCATTAGGATTTCTTTATTGATTTTTTTAGTAAATTAATTATAAGAAATTATACCCTGGTAATTTTTGATGTCTGCTCTTGTGCTAAGAAGTTCTAGTTAAAAATATGAAATCTATTGTTTGATACTTTCTACAGTACAAAGTTGTTAAATATGCATTTCTGTTCTGTTGCTTCATCTTTTTGTATAGACTGTTGTACTTGATGAAATATGATAAAAATTTTATCATGGCTCTATTATAGCACAATATAGCTCCTGTAATTTTTGTAGAATTTTCTGGACTGTTTAGACAGAGGTCACAGTTCAACCCTATTATTTCACATGAGATGATAAGGCTTTGATTTAATTATTTTAGTAGGTTCTATATTTACTTTTGAGCACTTTTAGTTATGTTTGATTTGCTGGTCCTGTTATGCAGCACCATAACTGAAATATAATGTTTAGCTATGAATAGTGTTACTTCTCTTTTATTCATGTGTTGTGAGTATGTGTGTGTGCCTATACACACCCCTCTTCTTTATACACTTCTCTAAGTGTTTAGAGAAGAGATTTGCACGTACTCAGTAATGAGTTAAGTTGTTATTAAAGAAGAGATATGCACTTACTCAGTAAAAGGGTTTGTTAATTATTCTTTACCATGAGCATCATATGTTATGCATTCACCATACTTATGCATGTGCATCATATCATACAGGTTCGTAAGAAGACCCCCAACTTTTGGAGACCGAGGAGAACCCTCAGGAGGTGTTGCAGTAGGAGGTTCCAGTAGGAGGGGACGAGGAAGACCTGCCTGAGTGCCCGGATCACCACGCAGCTGACTTTGAGCAAGGCAAGCACCGGAGTATCTACTTACCTATGTTTTCTAACAGTCAAATGATGCTTTATGATTGTTGCATTAAGTATAGGAGTTGTGTGAAACCGTTGATGCATTATATCCTTGTTTTACCGTTGATTTATCCTACCTTGATATACCCTGCTAGTCTAGGGCGAGTAAACTGCTTAGCTTGCTTAGACGGTAGAAGTCGGGTGATTTCCTGTCATCCGCGAGTATAGGTGGTTACCTATGATTGATGGAAAAGCTTATGTTGATATCATCTGGTTGATGGTTATGGTCAGGATAAATGGAGACCGGACGGAGTCTTGTGGGGTTATTGGACCATAGTGATTCCGTCTGTATCGATTAAGGACCGTACCGTTGTTGTACCGCAAGTCATGTTGAACGCATGCCTCATACTTAGCTAGCTGGATAAGCACTTTCGACCGTGAAGCCTAACACTATCTAGGCCGGTTCTCAACCCGTTTTCACCGTATTGGAGATGGATGGGGGACCACAGGGACGTGAAGAGTAAGTCCAAGGTCCAGCATGGCTGGCTAAGGCAGTCGGGCGGTCCCTGGGTACGGTGGTTCCACTCGAGTCCTCGTTGTTTTCCCGGATATATGCCACGGTGACCTGTAGCTCACTTTATCGGGTGAGTGTGGTTTGTGTGAGGAATACCCCCTGAGCTCAGTAGTAATCGATTCGAATCGCCATCGTTCCTGGACAGTGAACACTTGACTTAAGCTGCACCATCGTAGTAATAATTATGGAATGTGGTTAATGATGATGATGAGTTAAGCTAATGGTTATGATTATGGTTACTACTTGCTTGCTTAATCATGACTAATATACTATAATGATGCATAGTCAGGTGCTCACCTAGCATAAATAGGAATGGTTAAGCTGAGCTATCACTTTAAATGTTACTACTGCTTTTATGCAAAAAGAGTCAAGCTATCCCCTAATAAAGCCTGTCACACTCCTTGGAGTCTTTTATTTTAAGTCAGACGGGTAAGTCTAGCTGAGTACCTTCTCGTACTCAGGGTTTTTCCCGCTTGTTGTTTATGCAGACGGACATACCTTCCACGGGTACTGCACTACCTGTCTTTTCCCTGTGGATTAGAAGACCGTGGGTAAGGTCAATCTTTACTATTTTCCCCAACATGCTTTTGATGGCATGACTATGGACTGGCACTGTATTATCTTTTAAATGTGTGAGTTGGGTTGAGCCTTTAAAACTACTTTGCTTTCGCTACTTGGATTTGAGAACTTAGTTTATAATAACTTTATTTTCCACACTCTGATGTTGTCGAACTATTTGTGAAATGTTGTAACGTGCGAATGGTGACGCTAAACTTGTACGATTTTGGTTGATGATGTTTGGTTTGAAATCCTTCAAGATTTCTGGACTACCGGGTTTATAACGGCTTAAGTGTGACAATTGCTTGCTTAGCGAGTGATTTTTCACTTATGCTTTTATAAATTGGTCGGTTCTGTTACAATAAATGTTAATAAATTTTTGTGACTTTGGTCAAAAGTTCTCATCCAACTTCTTAAAAAGATAAAATCATATTCTTTTTAAAAAATAGAGGGAGTTTATGGTTTTCTTTCAGTTTCTAAGGACTAAGGAGCTAATACAAGCTAGGCAAGTTTCAGTAAGGGTTTCGTGTCATTTTTAGAACACACATATTTCAAAAATAGTGCAGAAGAGTGCAATTCTTATGAAACTTTCGCTACATTCATGAAACTTTTATCATCTTTTTTCATCAATACAATGCAACCCCACTGAGATTGGTCTAAATAAAGAGCAAGAAAGAGAATAATGTTACAGGCCTACAACATCCACACTGTACCGAACCCATGAGATCACATATATAGGGCCTTAGCTAGCCATATATATATGCCTGCCGTCTGCCGAGCTATGAAAAAGGAAGTGCCTTTTGTGCTAAAAGTAAATATGCAGGAGGCTACATGATGATCAATCGCACATGCATGGTACTGTCTGATAATTTTGTGGGCAAAGTAGCAGCAGTGAAACTGCAGGTAATGTAAGTTGTAACCGCATCGTCGTTGGTACAGAATAGAGGTCACACGTATACGTACACCCAAACATGCATGCATGCATGTGCGTGTCCAAGTATATACATATACCTCCTCCAAACTTATATTAGTTGCTGTTTTGGATGTTATTGTGCTTACCAAGGAGTTATTAAATAGAGATAATTTTTCCTGTTTACCCTTATTAAATACCGCTACGGGTACATGGTCTACAAGAAAGAAACCGAGTTCATCAATTGGTTAGCACGGCAAAGCGGAAGTCCTAAGGTCGTGGGTTCAATCCCTGGCGGACAGCATCAAACTTTTTTAAAATGGACTAAAAGCCCAAAATGTCAACAAATATGAGTATGGAGACAGTACTGAAATCATGCCAACATGAGCGTGTTATCGGTAGACGAGCCGATCGACATCATATTGACATTAACGAGAAGCAAATTCGAACCATAGGTTTCACTACTGGAAACTTGAAATTCCCTGACCAACGTCAGGCAAAACTGGAATTACCCTATCGAGCTAGCCCCTCGACGGTATTTTTTATTTTCCCCGACGGTAATTGCACCATAAGAAATTTTATAGTGATATTTTTTTATGACCATACATACATTTTCATGCCGATATTTTAATTTTTCCCCGACAAAGCACCGTGAGAGAATTTCAAGTTTCCAAAGAGTGTTTGGTACATCCAAACGACGAGCGATCGAAATCATATTGACATTAACGAGAAGCAAATTCAAACCATGGGTTTGGTACGTCCAAACATTTCTGCATTTGTCTCTAACGACATCATCTAAAATTGGCAAATAATTAATATTGAGATTCCTTTTAAACTTTACATCATCTAAAACAACAGCCGATCTACTCCCTACAGGCAAGGTAGTATTTTGCCGAACACTTTATTTTATCTAAAAATCGCTTGAATACCCTGTATTTTAGGATGAAGCGAGTAAATAGATAACACTTTATGGAAACCCTACAATTATGAACTTCTTCGATGAATGGGCTAGCAAATCCTGGACAGAAACATTGTCTACCATTGAAAGCACAAAATTATTAAATTCTAGAGTATTCACTCCCATAGAAAGTTGAATCCACATAATAAGGTTCTATGAAAGCTCTTGTAATTAATTACTACTAAACTAGTACGTACCCTTTCGCTTTCTAATACTACTAATATAATACTACTCCATACTCATATTAGTTGACGTTTTGGACAAGATTTGAGTTAAACATTAAGAACATAAACTAGCAATAACATTTAAAATATTTAGTTTGAAAAGGTGAAACTTATATGTATAGATTCACCTTAAAACTCACTTTTATAAAAAGTAATTTTATTTTTAGTTTTCTTATATATTTTAATAAAAATGATAAAAATAGATTGCAAAGACTGTGTCCTTATCTAAACGTCAACTAATATGAGTATGGAGGGAGTAATATTTTAGTAATTAAGAGCTTTCATGTGCCTTATGAAAAGCTGTAATTAATCATCACGAAGTCATACCGTTGAGTAGTATTGATGGAAGAAAGATCATGTGTAACGGCAACAACTGCATGCATTATGCATGAGTGCATGAAAATTAATGGCGGAGGCAGCGTCGTACCAACCATGTTCAATCAGCCCGGCGATGGTCGCGGCGCAGATTGCATGCATGCTGCTGGGTTGTTCCTCAGCTAGCTAGCTTACTATTTCGGTAGCTCCTCCGTCTCTTGCAATTTGCATGCATGCAAGTGCCTTTCGCTGTAGCAGCTGCTAGACGTGGTCTTCCCATTCCATGCATGATCGAGCAGCAGCAACCGTTGCTGGTGACGTGCCCTGCCCTGCCCCGACTGTACATGCATGTTTCTGTTCCTAAATTGCAGGTCATGTCGGCTTTATGTATACCTTTTGACTTATTTCCCCTGAGCCCCATGAGTTGACATTTATATATTGTGGCAGATTATTGCATTCATCAGTCCTTTTTTTCTCTCTTTTTCCTTTTTGGTCGATCTAAGGACGACGTAAACGTTGATCCTGCATGCATGATGTTATCAGTACAAACTTCTTTAAAGATGAAAGATACAATTCTAGTCCGGTTAAAGTCAGATTAACTATTAAATTTAACCAAGTTTATAGAATAATATTATCAACAAGGCATGATTCTAAATACAATATGCGATAAAATATATTTAATTACAAATCCAAATGAGTACGAATGAATGAATGTATGATAAATATTCAGAATTACATCTATATATATATCCTAGAATTACATCTAGCTAGGAACTACCGTGAGTGAGTAACATGAACAAAATGCTGTAAGCAGCGACTGTAAAACAGAGGCACAGGTGGAGACGGGAAGGGATGCATGTGCCTGCCTGCTGGTGCTGCTGGGTAGGATATATAGGTATTAGCTAGGGAAGCTCCCTTTTTACAGATAGAATAGCCTACTGACCGGCTAACTTGAGTAGTGAAACTTAGAGGCGACATGACGACATGATCATTGGATATACTTATATATATGCCACAGACAAAGGACGCACGATGCAAAGCAATGAACCTTTTTTATTTACCATTGAGGCGAAGCCACTAAAATGCAGAATGTAGATAGCAGCAAAAGGAAGAGGACCGTGTTGGAAGCAAATATGATGCTATGTATGTCTACAAGATGACCAAGAATGTTTATCCATGATGAAGAATGATGGATGCTATTGACCACGCAGTTAAAAAGAAAAGCAAGGAGCTGTCTTGACGTGCATCCAATTCTTGTGTACACATCATTACCCCCACAAACTATAATCTCTGCTAGATCCAAACCACATTTCACTACTGGATTTCAATCCCGATTGTAGATAATCAACCATCTTCTTAGCCTTGGTGCTTCTGTGTTAGCTCGCCTAGTAGTGATACCCTTTTTTATTAAATAATAAACACACAAATGACTGCATCAGGGTCTCAAAGCATCCACAGTGTATGGACACAAGATAGTGCCTTTGGGTGAGTCCAACAGTGATGTCGTCTTCTGATGTTTGGTTTGCAGTGTATAGAACCAGTGGAGAGAGAAGAGGATGGACACACTACTAAGAAAGAAGAGGATGGTAGTGGGTTCCATGAATAGGACCAGTCTCTATATAGACACAAGCTCATATTATATATAACCAGATCCTATATATTCGCATTAAGTGCAGGGACACCTCTTAGACACATTGTGGTGCGCTTGATTGATCTTCCACCCACGTACGTGTTGAGGAGTTGTGCCAAGGCGCATGCAATGGCAAAGCCAGAGAGGGGCTGAAGAGAGCCTGACCTAACTTTGTTATTTTTCCAATGCACACTTTAGTGGCCTAACTAATTTACTATGTAATTAATTAAGGAGTAAATTGCCCCTATTAACATTTGGCACCCTAAACTGAAGTCCTAACTTGGTCATGTGGCTGCGCCCATGCCAGGAAGCTCACTTGATTTACAGTGTCAAGAGTAATCAAATACTCAAAGCATCCGTTCCAGAAGCGTGGGATCGGATCCTGCAGTGCACTAATATATAGGCACCCGCCAAGAACGTACGGCTGCAGTGATGATCTGATCCATGTCATCCGTGTCACCTTGGGTTCACGTGTAATGCCCTGTCTAGGCCTCGTTCTCTTTGCAAATTTTTTCAACCCGAACTTGTATTTAGCAAATATTGTCCAATCATGGACTAATATTCGTCTCGTGATTTACAACCAAACTGTGTAATTATTTATTTATTTCACTAATATTTAATGCTCTATGCATACAGATAAAAATTGTCTAAATTGATGTGATGGAGAGAGTGAAAAGACTTAGAGTTTGGGGGGAAAGTGAACAAAGCCCTAGTTAACCTTTACTGCACAAGTACCAACAACGAAATGTTCATGAAGAAGCAAGTGACAGATAAATGTCGCCATAACCGTTGGGCGACGTGCACAGAATAAGCTCAGCCGCGTTGATCGAACTTAATTTGTGTGTGGGGCAAATTAAAGGGTTATAGTATTATCCAGTTTCCCATCCTTGTCTAGCTTATCTGCCCATGTGGCTGCACTGCATGCACACTATCTTCCAGCTATAGCTACGGGATACATTGCACACAGCCACGTCAGGTGGAGTGAAAATGACGTGGTCAAGGCCATTAATCAATCAATTTCATAACAAGGGCACGCATTTTAGAATCAAACTCTAAAACCAAATACCCACACCTCACGTGTTATAAATTTGTTCAATGAGAAAATTACCTCCGCAATTAACATTTATTAATTAGTTAGCATCACAAGAGATATAAAGTTTGTTCTATGAAAATTAACCATATTCTTATTTTGAAATACTTCATTTGCATTGGTTATATATGATTTTAGACTCATTTGCATTGGTCAACATGTGTGTGTGAGAGAAAGGAGAGCATGAGAGGGTGATGAGAGGATAAGGCAATAAGAAGACAGGGTAGAATGGTCAATTCAAGTCAAAATTTTGGGCAAAAAAAGTTTAAAAGTTAGTTTAAATGTTAAAATGAGATCATAGCGTAAATTAACAAACCGTTTGAAAAGGGCATTCTGGCGAAGCCTATAATCTTAATGGCATTTAATTTGAACAAAAGGCACCTGCCATATGGGCAAAATTCTAATTTTCTACCTTACATGGACGTTTTCAAAACTACTTATTACTTTATATCTTTGATTGGTTGTAGTAGGCTAGCAGCTACTAATTTTGCGGCTAGTTTATTTTTTAGTGTCTAAATCAGTACCCCCTTGTTGTTTATACTTTTCTCATAACTGCCTCCACTCTGCCGATAAAGAACCTTATACAATCAATGCATTCTTTGGATTCTGTATTATTTGCATGTCTAGATATGATCTCCACGGTACAACGATAGTACTATCTTCTTGAATTTGCATGCATTTTCATCCACACATGACACATGTAAAGCCATCCAACGAACAATCTCAGATGGCTTGTCCGTGCATCTTCCCTGCCCACGTGGCTGCAGTGTGCGGCCTTATATATGTTGCTGATGAGCCGGCAAACACAAGCTCGTGTGTCTCTCAACATTGCACGAGCATCGCACGTGGGGGGAAAAAGGTGATGGGGTTGGGTCAGTAAATAAATTTTCTTCTTTCTTGCTGACAAATCTAAGTTCGAATTCATTAAGTCCACTTTTGGCCCCTCAACTATTGGGTTCGTCTAATTTTCACCCTCAACTACAAAACCGTCTAATTTTCACCCTCATCTGTTAAAACCATTCACTTTTAGCACCTGAGAGCGGTTTTGACCGGGGTTGAGCGGTTTTGCATGGCACTGTAGCGTTGCTGACATCAACGATGATGTCAGCGATAATGTCAGCACTCTTTTTTAATTTGTGAAATTGATATCTTTTTATTCGGAGCTCCAAATATAGCAAATAATATATCAATTTTGATTGTCTTGACGAGCTCTTTTTAATGGTATACTCCGTTTTGTTGTTTGAGATAATTTTATTTCATGAAAAAATAAATACTTATACAAAACAAGTGACCGGAGGGGCGGGGTGGGGCTGCCATGGCAAGCGCCGCGAGCTCCGCGGGCGGTGGTCAGCCAGCGGTGGTCAGAGCACATGCTGGGCGGCCGCGCGAGCTCCTGGCGGCGGCGGCGGCATGCAAGCGTGCGGCGCCCACGCTAGGTCCCTCGCAGCTGCGCCCGTGCGAGCTCCAGGCAGCAGCTGCACGCATCCGCATCGGGCGCACGAGGATGCTGGGTGGCCGTGCGAGCTCCCTTCGATGGCCAGCGAGCTCCATGCCAGCGGCCGCGCCAGCCGCCAGCGAGCTCGACCGGCGGCCGCGCGAGCAGCTTAGCCTCAGCGCCGACGAGCCCGCGCGAACGACTCCAAAACGGACGACGGCGCACGGGAACTGCAGACAAGGTATGGAAACGACAAACTCAGCCTCGGCGCCGACGAGCTCCGCGCGAGCAGCTTAGCCCGCCCGCAAGCGGGAGCAGAAGGGGCCGCCCTAGCGAGTGGGAGCAGCGGCCGCATTGGCGGACGGGAGCGGGGGAGCATGTGGGCCTAACGTGGTGGCGCGTGGGCGAGCTCCGCGTTGTCGACGACGGGGCAATGCAGCCATGGCTCGGTGTCGTCGTGGATTGGTGGTCACCTAGGCCGACCCCCGCGCCGTGCATGCCCAGCGAGACGGCGACGTGCTGTAGGTGAAGGCCCAGTCACTTGTTTTGTATAAGTATTTATTTTTTTCATGAAATGAAATTATCTCAAACAACAAAATGGAGTACACCATTGCAAAGAGCTCGTCGAGACGATCAAAATTGATATATTATTTGCTATATTTGGAGCTCCAAATAAAAAGATATCAATTTCACAAATTAAAAAGGAGTGCTGACATCATCACTGACGTCAGCAACGCTACAGTGCCATGCAAAACCGCTCAACCCCGGTCAAAACCGCTCACAGGTGCCAAAAGTGAACGGTTTTAATAGATGAGGGTAAAAATTAGACGGTTTTGTAGTTGAGGGTGAAAATTAGACATACCCAATAGTTGAGGGGCCAAAAGTGGACTTAATCCTACCACGAAATGTATGCGGTGTGGTAGCACTTGGTGGTAAAGTATGATAGATCATGACATTATTATTGTGACTATCCTCTCGCTCTACCATAGGGAATAGGAATCCCACCATCCTAGCGCCTTCGTTTATGTTTCTTTTGCTAAGTGGGGACAAGTACCTCATGGACACACAAGTCGTTTAAATACTGGAAACACTTATATAGTATGTGTTTAAAACCGTGCAAATTATAAACAATCGAACATGTAAACCCAGCTTTGTTTTTTTCATAAGCATGAGTGAATTAGAGCCTAATGGGCCTTCAGTTAAACCCACTCTAAATCTCAACCAGGAAATTCCAAGTTAAAAGCCCATATTTCAGCCCAATCAAGGCAGGCTCCGGATAGGCCAAAAGTCGGGTATCAAATATATATAATTTTTTTATTCCAGAAAAAAGAAAGCGTTCAAAACCGTGAGGAACTGTACCACATTGTGACTCAGTCACATAAATCATAATCTCATGACAAAGGAACAAACAGATAATATAGTCAAATTTAAGACTAAAAAAAACTAATTGTACAATAACTTTATAGGATTTAAGACATCGGAATGTTGAGAGAGGGTTTCGATTACTAATAAAAAAAATAAATTACAAAAAAACTTGTTAGAAAACCATAAAATAAATTTTTTAGGTATTTAAGTATAATTAATCCATCATTAGCAAATATTTACTGTAGCAATACATTGTCAAATCATAAACTAATTAGGCTTAAAAATTTATCTCGCAAAGTTATCATAATTTGTGTAATTAGTTATTCTTTTAGACTACATTTAATACTTCATGCATGAATGATAAGATTTGATGGGACAAGGCAAAAATTTTGTCCTGCCCATCCAAACACCCGAAGTGTAAAAGAAGCTCGCTGTGGACAGAGAGAAATAAGTTGCACTACTCTACACTTGGGCCTTGTTCTCTTTGCAAGTTTTTGTAAGCCGAGCACTATAGTATTTTTTGTTTGTATTTGACAAATATTGTCCAATCGTGATCTAAACTAGGCTCAAAAAGATTCGTCTCATGATTTACAACTAAACTATATAATTAG